>JAOTQW010000039.1:10777735-10789229 GCA_026260075.1 Sisor rabdophorus | reverse complement strand
ATTTAGCGTCACCAATCAACCTAATTCACATGTTTTTGGACTGTGGGAGGAAACCTGAGTAACCGGACGAAACCCACGCAAGCGCGGGGAGAACATGCAGACTCCGCACAGAAAGACCCCGTGATTCTAACCTGAGAATTTCTTGCTTTGAGGCAGCTGTGTTGATCACTAGACCACCCTGCCACCCTATGGCAGATTTAATATATAAATAATCACTAAGTACTAAAAATGTCTTACTTAAGGAGTGAAGCTTCATCCAATAGCAAAATGGGAACAAATCTGGGAGATGTTTGAGAACGGATGCATACGTGTTGCTCAGATGACCACAAACGATTGACAAAATAGTGTATATTCTTTGTAGAATTTTATTTTGTTTGGGGATTGGCCAAACAAATATACGATTAAGATAAGTAAAGAGGGGAATGAAGTGGGGATGGGGTGGACTGAAAAGGACCCGAGCCGGAGTCAAACCCGGCTTGCCATAAAGCAACCAGCCATGCGGTTGCCGGTGCCTTAACCATTACACCATTTTCAACTAGTGGGCTTGGCACCAAGGTTGATTCCCAGAGGTATTTATTTGAACTGCGGACAGTGGGCAGGCCACTTAATTTTTTTGAGACCTTAATTGTACAGCATACAAAAGCAACCCTATACAAATGTGTGCCAAAAAAGTTTTGGCCAAAATGTAATGTAATGTAAATTACTAAACCACCTTATTAACATTTAGTGTTCGGCACAAAGGGACTTTGTAGTTCTGGTTGTGCGGACGCCTCACAGAGAGACGGAGAATGCTACAGAAAGCCGGAGAACACAGAGCTCACTGGACAGCGTCGATGTGGAGTGGGTTGCTGAGCATGCCAGACAAGTGGGGGAACAATTATTATTATTATTATCTTTCCAAGCAAAATAACAAGAATTTAATATTTATTTGCACATAACATTCTTGTTGTATAACATCCTAAAATGACTTCCATGACTGTCATTGTGTAATCTGTAAAACATAGGTTTCTCGAATGCTTCCTGGAGGTATGAGTGTTCTCGGTTTGTTTCTTGTTGCCCCACCTGAGGAGGCAAAAATAGTCCAGAACACACTGAAAAAGGTAAGGGTTTGTCCAAATGCCAATCAGGTCACACTGAAATACATGAATATGCAGATACCTTTGCCAAATATTGTAATCTTAAAGTTTTATAGTAATATTTTAGCCTTCTTTAATAGTACATGTGTTGCTTCAGCTTGTCTTTGCAGTGGATAAAGCCATATCGAAGAACCAGCTGTGGGAGCTGTCAGAGGATGATGTGACTGAACGTATTACCCTGCACATCTGTTCCAAAACAAGAAAGTATCCTTACTCATCCAGGAGATAAAAAAACACGGAGCCCCTGTTGGTCACAGTGTAATTAACTGTGATTGGCTATTTAAACAAAATTGTCTTTTGTGAACTACCAGGATTGTTTTATCAATTGCTGCAGTGTTTTTTTTTAATGTTGGGCTGTATGCAGCATTACTAAACCTCTAAGATTCCTTAATTTCCTCCCAACAGAGTTGTCTCTAAAACATATGATGTTAAAGATCCAAAGGTATGTCGCTTGCGTCTGCTCAAAAACCATCTAACTGCCTTATTTCACCATCAATTACTTACATCTGACTTTTCCATTCAGTGTTCAGCCAAGCCTGCAGATTGGAGGTATCAGAGTGGTATCTTAGCCTCGTGGCCTCTGATCTCCTGCAACGTACAGATCGACTTAAAGATCCCTGTCACATCAGAAAATGTAGAAAAGTCCATTAAGGTATGCCACACTTCATATGTGCTGTATGTTCCAATGCAGGACTACAGTCAGAGGAGAAAATTGAAATAGTTCTAACCAATTACCCCATCATGTACTGGGCTCTGTATATGGATGGCAGACTATGATGTAGGATGAGTTGGTCTGTAGTGCAGTCTGTGTAGTTCTTCTAAACCCACCCCAACGTACCAACTTTAAGGCAACATTTTGAAAAAGCTACATGTATGGCTAAAAATGTAATTTCAGTGTCACCCAAATGAGGATGGCTCCCTCTGGAGTCTGGTTCCTCTAAAGTTTTCTTCCTCATTCATCTCAGGGAGTGTTTTTCTTGCTACAGTCGCCATCGGTTTCTTTATTAGGGACAAACGTGGACTTTTTTCACTGTTACTGCATTCTGTGACTTTGAGACAATGTCTATTGTTAAAAGTGCTATTCAAATTCAAACAAATCGAATTAAATACTTTTATGGCGGCGAGGTAACATAGTGGTTAGCTCGGCAAGGGGTCTTTCTGCACGAAGATGATTCTTTTATATGTAATCTGTTACAGGATGGATTGAAAACATGGGCTAAACAGATTGAGTCTGCTCTGTGTCTCATAAATGGAAAGACTGTAACAGATGATGCTGAGCTCCTGTTAGGGCAGGTGAGTAAAGGTTTTTGTTTTTAATGGTGCCATTTGTTTTTAAAGGCTTTTGAGAATACCTAACCTATATTTCTTACCAAAGCGACAGTTTCGATGTCACATTATTCATATTTTATAAGTCACTATAAACACTATCACTATCTAACACGTTATACCACACATATAACAATCCTATTAAGCATTTTATAAATCAGCAATAGAAGTGTGTATTGTGATGTTTAGAAAGTAATTTAAACACTCTTATGGAGTAGCCACGAGCTCTGAGCTTAGCTTATTCTTTAATGCATATCTCAGACACCAAATGTGTTCTGGCAGGTCGACCGACTTTAAAAAGGGTCAAAAATGGGTCCTTTAGATATTTTGTGCTGGTTCTTAAAATATCGACAATATTTATTCATAATGCAGAAAAGGAGCAGCAAGCCGAACCAACAACAGACAGTTCGAGCGCAGCTCCTCGTCACAGCAGTGAGTATCATAACATGTGTAATCGACCTGTGTGAGATCATCAGGTTATAATAAAACTGTGTGAATCAGGAGAATACAGATGTAGATGGAGGCCAGATGTCCAGCGCTGTCGTGCAGGAGTGCAGTGGGCTGGTGTGTGTAAGGGGGGCAGTTCACTGCAGAACTTATATGCACAGCAACAAACCCAAAAGCAGGCACGCAATACAGGTGAGCACAATGATATATGTGCAGTCCAGTAGTGGTTGATGGTGGTGGTTTTGAACTCAGCCATGTTTATCCTTACCCTAATAAACAGGACAGTTCTGCTACCTAAAATGTGATATTTTAATTATCAATAAATTAATTAAATAAATTTAGTTGAATAGTATACTTGCTGTTAGTGCATTCACATCATCTGCCTGATATTTCCAATAAATAAATATTTTAATTGTCTTTAACGTATTTCGACTCATACAGGCACTTAAGAGGGACATAATGAATACAGTTCACAGCCGCATTGAAATGCTTCTAGAGGATCTACTTATGAATAAAGGAGGTAAATAAAAATTATGTTTATACTCAATACATAACTGTCTCTAGTTAATAATACAGTGGACACCAGATGGTGCTAAATAATTAGTTTTTACAAAATGTCTAAGAATTACTTGATGGTCTTGTGTGTTTTGAGTGGTAGACTGCCAAGACCTTCTCTCAGTGGAGGTATATGTGATAACATTTGTTTTTCTAAGCTTTGAATCTTATATAACAGGAAAAGAAAAGTTAAAATTAAATTAAAAGTGCAGTTTGAAATGATTCCTTAAAATAGATAGGCCTTAAAAAGTTATTAAAATCTTAATCTTTTTATTCTTTAAAGATAATAAGATTATCTAAAAAGGATATATGTACATTTTACTCTTGATATTAATGGTTAAAATGCTCAACTTTAATTTGGCTTTTAGGTCAGAAAATGTCTAATTGTGTAGTATGTGGTTTGCTTAATTGTTAACGCAAAAGAAAAAACACCTGACTTGATTATGTTTGGGAAAGCCACACATTGGGGTCATCCACAGGTTAAAACTAAAAAGTTTAATGATTGTTTTCATTAAATTTTTATCTATTGCAAATGTGTATTTTTTTTTTTTCATTTTTTAGTGTTAACCTTTATATAAATTTGCCTTTTTTTTGCAGATCTGGTCTCTGGACAGCAGGATCTTCCACGGCGTGTGTTTGCCCTTTTATCTGGCTCTGGTCTAAGTGTGTGTGACTACATCTTTCCAGATGAGAGCACAGCGGATGTGGTTGAGCGGTTTAAAGAAATGCTTGGTTGTGACTTAGTGGAGGGGGACCTGGACACCAGCATGGAGGCTCAGGGTAAAGTCAAATATTTCATTTATCCTGCTTTCTTCGCAGTAATTTCACTTTAGGGATATTTTGGAAAATGTTCATAACCTCCTCCCAACCATGGTGACACAGCTTATTTCCCCATGTTTTTTAGGAGCGACTTCAGGGGACAAATATTATGAAAATTTTTGCTGTATAAATCACTTACATTTTCCCTTTTTTGCAAAAAATGCTTCTTTTTAAATTCCAAATGATTATATACAGTGCAACATATGGTGAAAAGTTCCACCTTGGAAGGTTGGGGTCAGAGCACAGGGTCAGCTATAATACAGCGCTTCTGGAAGTGTTAAGGTTTCTTACTCAAAAACCCAACAGTGACTTAGGGCTTCCTGGTCTTCCATTGCACAAATAACATCTCACTTCAAATTTACAACTCAGTCCCTTTACTACTTGAGCCACTACTGCCCCTTCCCCTATAAATGTTGTCTAGTTATTGTCCAAATTTGCAGGGTGGCATTAAGAAATGAAAAATGATTCATTTACTAAACACAAAGTAGACATTGATTGTTTTCTCCTGTCTCACTAGAAAGGATGTCAACTAACTCATTTGCTGAATATCATTTTTGACTTTAAGTGACACCAATGAACAGCTCAATACTGATAGATTACAAATTAATGTGCATCAACCACATAAACTGTGGAAAGAGCAGCATTTTTTGTGTGTTAAATGTCAAATGTTAATGGGTCGCCAATCATCTCTTAAAGACAGCCAGTGACTGCTTTTCTGACATTGATATGAAGTTCATTCCACCATCTTGGTGCCAGAGAAAAGTCTAGAGACAGATTTACATTGTGTCCTAGGGCCGCAGACCCCAATCTTTTCTGCTTCACGGACCTGTTTAATGTCAGAGAATACTTTCATGTTCTGGCCTTTAAGGTGTGGCGGATAAACACAACAAAATAAAATGATACAACCGGGGTTGTTGGCAACTACGAACAAGTTAGACCTGCCAGGAGCGAGTTGCAGTAGTCTAGTCAAGCAACTCGGTAGATAAGAATGATCCAAATTCTCTTAGTGTTATAGAGGATAAAAACTGCAGGATCATGGAAGGTAAAAAAAGGATAATTAATTGTCTATAGTTACCCCAAGCTTGTGAGCAGTCGTTGAAAAGGAAGATGAATGCACAATAGTCACAGCATACTGTATATCTTCTTTTTTTAACAACATTTTTCCTAAGTTAAAACTAAAATAAAGAATAAAGTTTCATTTTCAAGTCATTTGGGTTTTTTTTAAAGCATAACTGTAATCGTGTCTGAAACATTAATGCAAAAACAAGCTGGGTATAGTGTGTATCTACAGGTTTGATGTTCCGTGCAGGCATTATACCTAAAGGGTGGGATTAATGGAGTGCTTGAATTCTACCACATAGTAAAATGTGAACCAACTCTTGATTTTCTGTAAATTTCTCATGTAGGTATGTGTTTGTGTGTTTCAGAAGGTTGCTCTTTTATGCAAGTGAATAATAAATGTAATGAGGAACTCACTCACACTGTGCCTGCAAAATCCAGCTGTGAAACAGGGGTAACATCAAAAACAGCAATTCAGTATGCAGGTGTGTTACAGACAGTAGTTAATCAATTGTTTCGCAGTACATATTAGTAGTAGTATTGACCAATTTATGAAGTTTGTGACCATGTAAATAAAGTTCATAGCAGTTTATTTTAAGGAAATGTGATTTTTTTTATTTGGTTATGTTATTTTCATTTAGTGAGTTTTCTAAAATGCCTTTATTTATCTTGAGTTTAAAACTACCAGATGCCCTTTAGATGATCTTTATTTGAAGTTTGTTTTCAGACAAAAACATTTAAACTCTCTTTGATAATTCTCTTTTTGTCTCTTCTTCTCTGTTTTTCAGCAGGCATGGTGGTGGCAGCTGCAGTCGCCTTCTTGGCCGCAGCAACCTCTCTACTTTATCTGAATGAATAAGACAAAAGGGTTGTTTAGAACTTGCTCAAAAAATGAATAAATGGTTGAATAAATTAGTTTTCTGTCTCTCCAAGCACGGTTGCCTTACAGCATGAGGTCTCAGGTTTGATTTTCAGGCAATGAAAATTTTGTATGGAGTTTGGACGCTTTACTCCAGAGGTTTCCTTCCACAGACCAAAAACACATACATTAGGTTTATTGGTGATTTTAAATTGCCCATAGGAGAGAGTGTGAGTGGGTGTTTGTTTGTCTATGTGTGGCCCCGAGATGGACGGGCAACTTGGCCAGGGTGAACCCCTGCCTTTCACCCTATGTGCATTGGAATCGGCTCCAACAAAACCCCATGACTACGGTGCAGGGTGTCATGTACTTCACATAATCGGCTTAATCAATAAAGAAAGAAAATTCTTGCACACAACATTACAGATGTTCTGTAGCCTGCCAGACAGTCATGTAACAATGACATGAAAAGAACGCTGCACACAAACCATGGACTAAGGTAAGTAATAAAACAAGAAAATAGCAAGAGGTAACCTAAAACCATGGCCATATATGTTAACCATAACATAGAACATGGACTTATTGAAGGGAAATAATCAACTAAACAAGCAACACCTGAACGCATTAAGGCAACAACCAACAAATGACAAGACAGGGACACTCACATGACAATACAACAGAAACAAATATGAAACACATGGTCTACAAAATTGTTCACAGTTGCCCTCTGGTGGCTTGTCAAGGCAACGCAATTGGCAAGCCTGACCAAGAGCAGACAATTAAAATTAGCTTCACTCAAATTCAAATTGGAAGAATTCGAAAACTTAATGTAATTTACACAATGGGCTGGTTGCCAGTCTATCGCAGGGCCACACCCGTAGATGACTTACACTTTGGGCAATTGAAAATCACCAATTAATTTAATGTACATTTTTTTGGACTGTGGGAGACCGAAGAACCCTTAGTAAACCCATGCACGTGTGGGGAGAACATGCGAACTTTGCACAAAAAGACCCCTTGCCTGGGAATAGAACCTAGGACCTTCTTGCTGTGAGGAGACTGTGCTAACCACTACACCCCCAGGCCAGAAAATAAAACATAAAATAGGTAATTTATAATGGGACACAAGGTTGTGAACAAATTAATCATATTTCCATGAAACCTTATGGGAAAATTGACTTTAGGTCATTTTAAAACACCAAAAAAAATGAAGGACCGAATCATATTCATGGATCAAATTAATTGTCAGGTCTCGATTTAGGTTTGTGTTGCCCCACCCAGCCTTCGGAGGGCAACTGCGACTTGTAAAACATTTGTGGAAAGTGGTGGCTTAGTGGTTAACAGAAAGACCAGAGTTTGATTTACAACACCACCAAGCCACCAACATAGGCCTTCAACCCTTAATTGTGTAAAAAAGATAAATATAAGTGGCTCTGGATAAGGGTGTTTGCTAAATGCAGGTAAATATTTCTTCAACAATTGAAATGCAAGAATTACATATATCCAAGAGAGCTTGGGCTAAATGCTGCTCAATTATAATCTTATTTTGTCACCACAAAATTGCTTTTAAAGGACAAAGTCACTTAACACATTATATGCTAATAAAATTTTTACCCAAACTATTAAAAGTCTAATTTAGTCATAAAATCACTGTGAAATATCCTGCAGTATATTCGTTTGGATAGTATTAGAAAAAAAGAATATTTTAATAAAACAAGTCAATTTCTATAATCTCCCCCAGATTTTGTAAAGTAATTTCCCAGAAAGTAAACTTTTCTATTTGTAGATTTACAGTAATGACACATTTCTTTCTATTATTAAACATACTATTAATAAAGATCTCATTGTTTGATACATAAAGTATACGTACACATAGTGATCTTGCTGCTGGAAATTTCCAGTACCTCGTAAACATGTAGAACTCGTTTACATATCTTTGTAATTCAAATTAAAATGCAACTATCTGGGATTTTTTTCCTCAACTTGCCAATGATGCCCAAATATAGTTTCAGACTTCCTTGTAAGTGAAATATTTCAACACTTACACTTAATGAGTTATAATTCTACTGTAATCTTGATGACAAGCTGTATCAGTATGTGAAGTTTGACATGCAGAGGGCAAATCTACTGATTTAAGTTTCAGAATCGAGGGGAGACTCTCATTTAGACAGTTTGTAAGACTAAGGCGAGTTTAATGGTGGACTCTAAGTCAGTTAAAACAGTATTACGCTTTCAATGATTTAAATGTTGTAGCTCTTCTCTACATACAAAAATTCAGTAATGTCTTGAAGTATGCACAATGCCATGGTTTAGGAATCACTTACAATTATTAACTGAACAATGAAACAAGTGGCGGCGCATTGGCGTAGTGGTTAGCACAGTCGCCTCACAACAAGAAGGTACTGGGTTTGAATCCCAGGCTTGGAGATTGCCAATTGCCATGCAGAGTTTGTATGTTTTCACAGCGCTTGCATGGGTTTTCTCCCACAGTCCAAAAAAACATGTGTATAAGGTTAATTGGTGACTCTAAATTGCCCATAGAAGTGAGTGGTTGTGTGTGTCTGGCCCTGCGATAAATTGGTGACCTGTCAAGGCATCCCCCAAAGAGATGGATAGGCTCCAGCAGACCCCGTGTTCTGGACCGAGCAGGTTATGGAAGATGAATGAATGAATGAAACAATTTAGGATTTATTTATTTGGGTATATTTACGAATTTATTAGTCACTTAACGGGTTAGGTTTTCAAATGAACATGCAGTTAAGGAAATGGAATGTACTAAAAATAAAAATAAATTTTGGTTATTTAATAATTTGTTCATTCTTTCATCTTCTATACCCGCTTATTCCCTAACTTGGCATCACTGGGTCTGCTGGAGTCTATCCAAGTGCACATAGGGGAACACATAGACGAACAACCACACTCACACTCACTCCTATAAGCAATTTGGAATCACCAATCAAACTAATCTACATGTTTTTAAACTGTGCAAGGAAACCGGAGTACCAGAAGTAAACCTACGCAAGCACAGGAAGAACATGAAAACTTGCTGTGAGGCGACAATGCTAATCATTACGCCACAATGCCCCAGATTATTTATTAATCAATTTACCTAGCAATTTTTTGTTCATATTGTATAAATTATAGTTTAACATAATGCTTTAAAAGATAATATCAGTACAGGATTTGTAAAATGCTTACCAGCAAAAACATGGTGTAAAATTATAAGGCGATTGTCACATATGTGTATTACACATTAATGAGCTCAACTGGGTCACTTTACTAAAAAAAAATAATTTATTTTCCTGCTAGTCATAATTACTGTATGTAGTCATGTGTATTGCTTTATGCTTATTTTACTAGGTTTATTACTATTAGCAATGCAATGTTTCCATCAGTTTCACTTCTGTACTACAGTTCTGGAATTGTTTTACATGTTTTACATGTCAACTGTTTAGATAAGATTCAACATTAATTGTGCAAGGTGCATGTACAAAGCCAATGACGTTCAGTTTCTGTGAATCTAGGCAAATTTAACATGTTGTCACAGTTTCTGTCATACTTGCACTTTTTTAATATTTCCTTATCTGAAATAAGTTTTATCTGATGCCAGCCTTAGATGAATAGGAATTAAGTACAAGGCAAAAAAAAGAGAAAAATAATCCATAACAGGTTAAAAGAGATTTTTTAACAAAGTCTCATAGTCCTATTTATTTTATTAACTTTTCTTTTACATTTGCAGCATTTGGCAGACGCCCTTATCCCGAACAACTTAATTTTATTTTTTACCATGAAAAACCGGATCTTCTAGTTAGCAAACTATCACCTTAACCACTGTACTACTACTTCCCATGTCCTTTGCTCCAAATACCAAATTAGCAACATGTCCTGTTAAAAAAATTTGGCTTAAAAATTGCCTCAGTTAAATTTCAATTAGTGTCTATAGTGTTACATTTAGATTGTTGCTGTATTCATAGTGACTTGAGGGTTCAGCTTGAAGGCCAATAGTGGCCCATAGTTGTGGTTCTGGGAATTGGGCCCACTAAGGTACTAAGCTAAGCTACATTTTCCCTCACATGACACATACAGACCAAATCATAACAACTTTAAAATCATTACTTTTTATTGTAGATTTCAGATATAACCTTTATTCCAGGCTGTCTTTTCTTAATGGAAAGTCATCAATAAATATTCAAATGTTATAATTAAATCTGGACTTATTTTTAATTATTTTTAAGGAAATGTAATGAAGGGGTCTTAAGTAAAATAGCTAATAGTAAATATACAAATGCTCTACTGTCACCTTATGTTAAATAGTTTTAATAATGCATAGTAAGTCCATCAGGATATGTATCTGATCAGAGCATGTGACTTAATGTGCTTCTAAACATACAGTAACATTTTCTATATGTATGGTTCCAACTATATACCATAAATCTCCTACTATGGATTTGCTTCACAACAGCAAGATTATTCTGTGCCAGTCTCTTCATTAACATCATTATCATTATCATCATCATCCTCAGGGCAGGCAGTAAATTCCTTCTCTGGTAACAAGCCATACTCATTAAGAAAGTTCTCCACATCAGCAGCGAAGAACTCTTTACTGAGGTTCTTGGTAACACAAATGAAGTTTCCCAGCATCTCTCCGGCCCTGTACACCAGCACAGAGGGTAAAACATCTTTAGAGAACCTTTCTCCTGCCCCTGTGGCAGATGCCCTAATTCGACAAAATTTTACGCTGGGATACTCAACAGCTAGGCTGTTTAGGCAGTTGTTAAGAGCATCACAGCCTTTAATAGCATCGTCATAGATGTGCACGATGATCAAGGTGAGACGGTGCTCCTTCTCGATGGTCTTGAGGAAGGCCTCACTGCTATCTAGTTCGAAGACGCTGTCGAACTTGGGCCCAAAGCTTAAGCGGTCATGCATTTCCTGCATGCATTGCCTGCGGTATTTCCTTAGACATTGCTCATCCTCCTCTTGGATCATCTCATACTCCTGAATGCTCATCTGGTTTAAGTGACACATTATATTGTTATCAACAAGACAAGTTTACATAATAATCACAGTCTGTTTCGACTGACATTATCTATGTAAAAGTAAAATTGTTGCAACATATTTGCCATCTGTAGATGAAAAAGTTAAGAATACAATATTAATGTTATCAAACTTAGTCAATTTAGGATGAATAAAAAATATGTTTAATATTTACACTGTCAATTTCTCAATGGGGGCGGCGCAGTGGCATAGTGGTTAGCATGGTCGCCTCACAACAAGAAGGTCCTGGGTTCGA
>JAOTQW010000039.1:10765994-10777635 GCA_026260075.1 Sisor rabdophorus | reverse complement strand
GGTGTACCCCTGCCTCTCGCCCTATGTGCACTGGGATAGGTTCCAGCAGACCCCCGTGAATTCCCAGAATCGGGAATAAGCAAGTAAGAAGATGAATGAATGAATGTATGAATAAGTGCTAATGTTTCCTTATTCTATTGCTAAAAGTCCAAAATTTAGATGTTTACTTATGACCAGCCATGCATATTTCTATAGTGATATAGCCAGCCCTCATGTGACACTCTAAATATACAAATGTGTGCAACTCATAGGCCATCTCATAGTGTTGCATTAACACAAACACGCAAAAGTTAACAACGCCTTCTTTAAATTGTACACATCCGCACTCTCTATTTAAGTAAACTGATTTGACTCTGCTTCTGATCATGATCTAACAGCCAGCTGTTACAAAAGCCTAAAACACACAACATCTGGTCAGCCAGGATTTTCTCATCTAAATTCCAGTAGATGTGAGCCAGTACAACCTGAGGGTCAAGTATGGTGCTTGGTTCTGCAGCTGGGGAGGGATAGGGGGTTTATGTCTCAGAGATAAAGCAAACTGGAACCTGGTAAAAAAAAAAACAGGCCCATCTAGCCTATCTTGAGTTTAGACTTTTGGCAGTTTTCAGGTACTCCTAGTTCTTACAAGGGGTGTGTAATCCCCTCCAGCCAATGCCTCCACTCTGACAGTGCTTCTCAACGCTGCAGCCCCTTTTGGGCTGTGACAGTCCATGACTTCCTCTACCTTGGTTAAGAACGATACAGCAAGGTAAACTAGGTGCCTAAAACAGTTATTATGACAATACCTAAACCAGTGAGTGATATTCTTTTCAGACCAGAAAATGAGTTATGTCACAGGGGCATTACATGGAAGTCATTGCGTATTAAATTATTGATGCGCACAGTCAGCCCAACATATTCTGAAAATCATCATTGCGACAGGCATATTTTGCTTGGAGGTGTGCATTTAAAACATCCTTAAACAAAGCTTTGAGCACAACCTCGTTCCTCTAGGCAGTCAGTGAGCAAAATTGTATCGCATAATCCGCAGCAGACATGTCGCTCTGACACAGCCATGACAGTAAACTAGAAATATCGAGACTCCTGCCAGGTATTTGAAAACCTCTTGCAGTTAAGATGGGAAATGTTCATAAGATTTAGAGCTCTGCGAGTCTGCTGAATGCGGAAAGTAAAGTCAGAAGGAAAAAGCATTTCTTACTTTCTGTGACCAGCAGCTGGTTGGTTTCGAAAGAAGATTTGACACTGGCTCAAAAACCCTGTGCAATGTCCTGTTATGCTGTCAAACTTCGTGGTAAGAGCGAAATTAAGAGCGAAAGGGCTGGCAGTGGGCTGCTATGGTGGCTGCTGCAAATTTATGTAATAGACCAACACAAGGTAGCACCTAATTGTAAATTGGAACAATGATTCTTTTTTTTATTTTTTAACAAATACAATTTTGAAAAGTGTGGTGTGCATTTGTATTCATCCCCCTGCATCAATACATTCTGTAGCTCCACCTTTCACAGCATTTACATCTACAAGCCTTTTGAGATATGTCTCTACCAGCTTTGCACATCTAGAGACTAATCTTTTTTATTCTTATTTGCCAATTCTCAGGCAGATTAAATGGGAGAGTATGTGTGCAGCAAATTTTAAGTTTGGCCACAGATGCTCAATTGGATTTAGGTCTGGACTTTGACTGGGACATTTTAACACTAATATTCCTTAGTCCAAACCATTTCATTGTAGCTTTGGCTGTATTGTAATTGTCTAAATCTCCTTTCTGGTCTCAAGTCTTTTACAGCCTCCAACATGTTTTCTTCCATTATTGTCCTGGAAGAAAATTTAGCTTCATCCATCTTCCCATCCCAAGCTTCTCTGTCCCTGCTGAGGAAAAGCATCCCCTTAGCATGCTGCTACCACCAGGTTTTACATAGGGCTTTGCATTTAGGCAAAAATTGTACCTTGGTCTTATCTGACCAGAGCAAATTATTGCATATGTTTCCTGTGTTCCCTACATTGTTTGTGGAAAACTGTAAACAGTACTTATTATGTTGCTGTTTCCACAATGGACTTCTTTTTGATTTGTAGAAGTCATTTGGACAGGTTCTCCAACCCAAGCTGTAAATTTCTGCAGCCCCCTCCAGAGTAATCCGCAATCCAAACATTTTACATTGGAGAATATATTTGTTTCTTTTGTGAGCCCATCAAAAAGTAAGAACTTTTCGATGTTATAAGCTAAAATTTTACATATTAACTTGAGAAGACGTGCCATTATTTAGATATTAATAATAATAATAATCATTAATAAATCAATTAGTCATGTTTGTCACGTAATAAAAAATTTGCATAAAATTACGTTTGCAAATAAATAATTTGTGTATAAGTAAAAAAAATGTTTGAATTACATGTAAAATAAATACATATAGACTATAAGAGATTGCGGCTAAGACTTGCCAATTATAACATTGTCTGTCTCGATTTTTGGTTTCAAACCAGTTTTACATATATATTCACCTATAAGGGGTGGCCTAATGGTTAAGGTGTTGGACTGATACCAGAAACACCGGGATTCGATTCCCAGCACCACGAAGCCACCACTGTGGGTTCCTGAGCAAGGCCCTTAACCCCCAATTGCTTAGTTGTACGTTACTCTGGATAAGGGCGTCTGCCAAATGCTGTAAATGTAATGTAAATGTAACCTAGTTAAATTGTGTATTAGTCGGTTTTAACAGCTGCCCTTAAACTAACAATGAACATATAGCTCTAAATAAATAAAACTTGGGAAATTTCTTGTTTATGGTCATCATACATACATTCTAATAAGTCACTAGACCTAGAATTAGTCTATTTAGCTATTCTATTCATTTTTAATGGATTTATTATTTACATGCATTTTTAGCTTCAGGTCATAAAAAAATTTAGCTTTTTAAATTGCAACTCATATGTCAGTTTATAGAGTAGTATCAACAAAGGGCTTTCAATAATAACATCACCCATGTTATCTGAGTAAACAGGATTAAGCCTACAAAACTAGTAAATGTTTTGGAAAGTTGGTGTGGTATAATGCTTTCCATAGTAGAATTTGTATTCTAATAATTACACAGTACTAAAATAGGTATTAAAAAGATAGGTATTAAGAAGATTCATTCATCTTCTAAACCCGCTTATTCCCAAACTTTCCGGGGTCATGGGGTCCGGGGGCAGGGGGGTACACCCTGGACAGATCGCCAGTCCATTGCAGGGCCCCACACACACACAACCATACACACTCACACTCACTTCTATGGGCAATTTCGAGTCACCGATCAATCTAATGCACATGTTTTTTTTAGACTGTGGGAGGAAACCAGAGAACATGCAAACTCCGCACAGAAAGACCCCATGCCCAGGATTCGAACCCGGGACCTTCTTATTGTGAGGCGACCGTGCTAACCACTGAGCCACCGCGCCGCCCTAAAAAGATACGCAATAAACCAAAACTATATTTTTTTTATAATACTATAATAAATATTTGGCAAAAATAATTTGTAAAAAAAATCTAAAGATTTTTATTTTTTCAAATACAAAACAGGAATCCAATCATTCAATCAATATTTAAAAAAAACACATAGTAATTTATTTTGCAACAAATAAATATATAAATAACTCCATAAATAGATACTTAAATAGCTAATATTAGAAATAAAATAAATACAAAACATTTCAAAAACTTTTTTTTAAAGCTCTGAAGTCCTTTCTTTTAATAAAACCGTAGGATTGAGGTCTCCCTCTCCAGCAGGAGTTGAATTCAAGTTAATTTTTTCTATCTCGTAAACGCTTTCCTCAGGCACTTTAAAAGACACGTTTGGGCATGGACCATTAATGTTGAGGCAGACAAGTTTTTTCAGAGAGGCTGTGTTTACAATGTCAAACCCCACTTTTCCACCAAACGTGCTCGGCTTCCAGTATTCAGGGGAGCAGATAGGATTTCCCATAAGCCCTTTGAGGGAATAGGGGGCACCCATTTCAACCATGGTCTCTCCAAACACAGCATTATGCCTAGGTTTCTCCACCAAAAGGCCAGTGTAAAGCTCCACAGAGTCCACGTCTCCATACAGGCTCTTTAGATCTGCTGCAAGTCCTTTATCTCCTAAAGTACACCAAAAAAAGATGCAGAATTCAGTGATTTGATTTTTGGAAATAAGGAATAATGAAATAACGAGAAAGATCTTAATTCTATCATTTTAAATCAGAGAGCATTTAGAGCAACTATTGTAGATTGTTCATTTGTCAATCTAATTATTGTAGATTGTTCATTATGCTTGATTTCTTAGCTTGGATGGGGTTAATAGCTTACCTGTCAGTTCTTCAAAAGATCTATACGGCTTCATATTAAAGCGCTTTCTGTAAGCATTAAAGGATTGATAACGCATCTCTCTGCTGTGCTGCAGGACTTTTATAGCTATTTTCTGCACTCCAGCAGGCAGATTTCTTCCACCTGAGACCTGAAATGACATAATAAGTTCATTTTAGATAAGAATTTCAACTAATTAATCTGCCTGGGTTTTTTTCATTTCTTTAGTTCTTAGCAATAAGTTACATAATGTCTGATCTGATGACTTAAAGGACAACTTCGTCCAGCCTTAAAGACCATTCTGCTAAGTGCTCAAAAAGTATTATAACAACAAATGTGTTTATTTCTATAACTGCATTTAAAGAAGAAGTTATATTATAAGAAAATACTGACCCTGCCAGCCTGTTGCTTGCTGAAAGACTCCACCAATTTGCTGATCCCATGCAGTGCCACTATGGAGTTGTTGAACAGAAACTGAGGGTGTGTATAGACCTTTTCCTGGATTTGGAATGTGTCGGGCATTAGTGGGTGCCAGTGGTACAGTGTGTTGAACTCAGATGCAATGCGGTTCTGATATTGGAACCTCTCACTGAAAAGAAGCTCTGGTTCAAAGCTCAGCTTGAGATAGTAGCCGCTTAGGTGCTGAACGTAGTCTTCAATGACAATTTTTATGGTCTCACCTAAAGGAGAACAATTATCATATGGTTTGGCATTCATGTTTTGTAGCTTTGTGTATTTTGCATCAATGGCTTTCTTGCCTTAAACAATAAAAATGAATGCCCAGGGATTTAAACAGCTATGCAGCTACAGGGAATGGACATAATATTTGATTTACTGCTTTAGTTTGCCCTTACAATTTAATTGTATCTGGAAAAACCTATTAAAATATTAGACTTACAGTCTGAAAATGTGCTTACCAATCAGTATAAGACGTGTTGTTTGAAAAAGACGCTCATCGTCCCAGTCAGGATGCTCCTGCTTTAAGATGTCACACACACGGTTGTGTTCTCTAAGCCAGATGGTGGCATACATCATCAGCCCAGGGACCAGGCCAAATGCTTCATGACCCACTGCAAATCTGAGCTCATCCTTAATGTGAGGGGGGTAGTGCATCTCAACCTGAACGTCTTTTACCAGAGGGGGGTACACTTCACCTTCTAACACCTAAAAATCACATCATATTTAATCATGAGATTGATTGATAAAGTATTTCCAAACTTTTCATTATAACTAAATAACAAATAACTAACTTTATTATTGCTATTGATTTTTAAAACGACTTCATTAAATGACAGACCTGATATTTCAGCTTTCCATCTTTAAAAAGTCTCAGTTTGTGCTGTCTCTCCAGATTGTCTCCATAGATGTGACTTAAATCCACCTGGAATGATATACAAAAATTAAATTGATTTTTGAAAAATAATCTAGTAGTCCATATTTATTTAATTAAGTATTGCATTCAAAGCTTAAAACGAATTAACATGAAGGTTGTAAATGGCACTCACTCCATGGCCCAGGGATTTAGTAAAAGCTGGTCCTTTCTTAAAATCAGACTTGAAGAACTGGTGGGTGAAATGCTGGGCAAAGAATGCAAACATCAGGCTCGTACCCTGTGGGTCAGGAATGAACTTCTGTCTCAGTAGAACTTTTTCCACCACCTGCTCAGCATCAGGAAGAGTTGTAGTTCCCACTGATGGACAGTTTTTAGGTAATGGCGGCAGTGTACGAGTGTAGTAGGACAAGTTGGAGTATGCCTCCCAACTTTTGTAGCCATAATCAGCATTGTAAGTTGGTGGACTCTCCACCAAATAAGACCTTGCTGTAAATCAATAAAAAACATTGTAACCAAAAAAGTTGTCAACAAAATTATAACTGTATAAAAACAGAAATACCCCTGTTTAACCACTATTTATACCAAGTATTCATTTTAAAAATAACTATTACATTCACTGCCTTCTTATATTCATTCATTCATTCAAATAAATTGAACTTCGCCGTACATGTAAGGACGTAACGCATCAAAGTGTTCCTCAGAAAGGAGACATTATTAATGATGTCCCAGATCCATTTATAATGTGTGAGCAGGTAGTGTACTGTCTTTGGATTTGGCTTCAGAATAGACTTGATCCATGTGGAAAGTTCAGCTAAGCACAAAAAACAGAGTAAGTTAGCATCATTCTGTTAAAAAGGATTTCAATGAATGGACACTTGAGTTATTTGGCTTACCTTTGGTGCAGTTATCTCCATAGTATCCAGTCAGGGTGCAGTCACACTCATAGGCATCTAAACCTTTAGATACACATATACCTTGGTTCTGACAGGGTTGCGAGCAGCAGGGATCTGCAGTAACGCCTGAAGAGGGAGGGGGAAAAACACTTTTTTACTTCTGCAATTCATGGATACAGAATAAAACTTATCTAGAAATGCATATATTGTACTAGAGTAAGGTTAAACTCACCTCCACCGCAGAAAAAGATCAAGCTTCCAAGCAGAAGAAGGTTGATAACGTTGTTATTCATTCCAAATAATATAAAACTAAAATTAAAAACTTTACAGCTGTTGAGACCTGAGATGCGTGCGTCAATATGCGTGCGTAAATATGCGCGTTTGGAGATGTGTGTGTGTGTGTGCTCTAAGTACAGGAAACTTTCTAATACTCCCAGCCTGACTGCCTCTCTTTTATAGAAGAAAGTGCTTACGTGTCTGAGGTGAGATGAGCTCACACAAAAATTCTCTTATGTCGACAATGTCAATTCCACCTATCGCGTTTAGAAATGGGTCTAGACGCCGAGCGCCACATTGTGGTGGAATTCATCATCGTCGTCATTAACCCGTCATTCTAGTTTATTAATTCAGTTATTCATCTTCACATTCTATACCCGCATATTCATAACGCGGGGTCACGGGGGTCTGCTGGATCTTATCCTAGGGATACACCCTACCTGGTCAGGTCGCCAGTCCATCGCAAAGCCTCACATAGACACAACCCCACACTACCACACTCGTTCCTATGGTCAAGTTAGAATCACCAATCAATTTAATGTACATGTTTTTGGACTGTGAGAGGAAACCGAAGTACCCGGAGGTGAGAAGGGAATCACACCCGGGACTTTCTTGCTGTGAGGCGACCGTCTAACCATTACGCCACTGCGCCGCCCGTCGATCTAGTTCTTATTACTATCACTCATGTCAGCCCATATTGATTTATTATTAATTACAGCTGAATCTGATTTACTTCTGTCATTAAAAAAACTAACTAACAACAACACACACACAGTTATGCGTAATCGATGGACGAAGTTAAGGTTTGTTTTATTAGTAAACTAATCAAACAGTTATTCATCGCACCAGAAATTTTTTAAAAATTAATAGTGACAAAATCATGTGCCCCCCAAAGAAAAAACTAGACATGATTTCTCCATTTTAAGCCATTTTTGCAGAACAAATCGTATTAATAGTACATATGAGGGTGTTAAAAACCATATCTTATTTATGATGTCCCAAAAATGCTAAAATAGTCTCAAGACACATTAGAATAAAATATATACATTATATAACATGAGAGCATGAAAATATGGTGCTGGGGCTTAAATCCAGGTCTTCCTTGGCTTCAACCCAGCTTTTCCTGGTCTTCCTTGGTGGTGGGACTTAAACCAGCCCTTCCTTCGAAATGTTCCTATCATTATAGCCCCAGACTAAAAGACAAATGATCTAATATAAAAGTATTTAGAGGACTATTCCAATATACTGTAACTATAAGTATCTTTGGTTAATGGTAGGCTCTCAATATGAGTATCTTTGTGCAGCCGTTGGCTTTCCATAGTGGGCGGAGTTTCAGGAGGTTGCCGATTCACAGTTTCTTTCCTGCTGAGGAGAGAGAGAAAGAGAGAGAGAGGGAGAAAGAGAAGGAGAGAGAGAGAGAGAGAGAGCTGAACGAGTCGCATTGTTGGCTGAATTGTGTGAAATGATTTTTCTCCAAGGGGAAGGTAAGTAGAACAGAAAGATTTCTATTCCTTTTTAATGTGTCAGAAAAATTAACTTCTTGGACTTTGTAAACTGTTGTGTTAAACAAGAAACTTAATTAGAGAAAAAGTTTTCAGTTGGAACTTTGGCATCCATAGGTTTCGGATTCGCAGTGTTTGAACATTTTATTTACCTCAAAAAACAAACAAACAAAAACAGAAAACGCAGACGCTGTAACACGCATGCGCAAGAACTGAATCCTTTTGTACAGAAGGTTTGATAAAAAGTGTGACTATCGCTGCAGCACCTGCGCATCACAGAATGAAAAAGAATGTACGCTGAATGTAAATGCAGTTGTATCGGAAATGATTAAATATGTGAGTGGAAGATATCGATTCACATAGTTTCTTCATTTTTATACATTTTTGTGATCTTTATCCATCATTCCTGAGATAGCAGTAACAATCAACAAAACAAACTTCCCTCTGAAATAATAACATGAATGGTTCAAGATGTTACAAAGTCAGGATTCGTTTCTGAGAGAATAAATGAATGGTTTGTTATAATGTATGGTCGCCCAAACATCTGGCCATGTAGTTATAGACAAATACAGCTGAGCATTGTTAGATGGAAAAGTTTTTATTATATTTTTATTACAGTTTTTTTCTTTCTTGACTTTATCACTGCTACACACCACAGAGGTTGTGCTATTTGCAGTAATTGTACACACATGCTCTATTTAGGTGGCCTAGTGGTTAAAGCGTTGGACTGATACCAGAAAGACCAGGGTTCGATTCCCAGCCACCACTGTGGGCTCCTGAGCGAGGCTCTTAACCCCCAATTGCTCCGTTGTAAGTTGCGCTGGATAAGGGCGTCTGCCAAATGCTGTAAATGTATTTGCCCAGTTGTGGATAGTGATATACGTTAAATATACTATGCTGATAGTGCACAATTGATATACGGTAAATATATTATGCTGATAGTGCATTAGCAGGTACATCTATAGATCTGTGTATGCATATTTGATGTCTTTTCCTGGGTGGCACGGTGGCATAGTGGTCCATTCAAATCAAGATGGTCCCAGGTTGCATTTCCGGACAAGGTGTCTTTCTGTACGAAGTTTACATGTTCTCCCAGCACTTGTGTGGGTTTACCTTATGTACCTTACGTTACCGTATGTACCTTAGGTTGATTGGTGATTCTAAATTGCCCATAAGAGTGAGTGTGAGTGTGTGTGTGGTTGTATGTGTGGCCCGGTGATGGATTGGGGTGTCCAGGGTGTACCCCTGCTTTTCATCCTATGCCTGCAGCAGACCCCCAGTGACCCTAAGTTAAGGAATAAGTGGGTATAGAAGATAAATTAATAAATATTTCTACCTGTTGCTTCTACCTACCTACATTTTATATTCTACATTTTTTATATGTCTCCTTTTTTAATCTGGTTAAGTGTTTATTTATCATCTATGTTCTTTGTATATTTGTAGGTTTGTGTGTCCTTCAAGAAAGATCCTTAATCTTATTGTACAACAGTACAATAACAACTAATCTATTCTATTTTATTCTATTCTATTCTATTTGTTACCAAATGTTTCTATTTAGTTAACAGATGCTGCCCAAAAACAGACAGATTTCTTTCCTGACACATAAAAGTGTTTTCAAACGGTGAAACTTACTTTCAGGATGGCCTCCATAGATCCCTATCAATATATTATAGTAAGTTCAACTAAAAGGCAATTTCATAGACCTTTTTTTTGGAAAGCTGATGCCAGATTAAAGAACTGAAATGTATTTGTTAAAGTTGAAATAATGGGATATAATGTGACAACAAATCTTACATTACATATAACTCCTTTAATATACTGTATCTTTATCATTCATATGTAGATAAAACCCTATCCTGTTTTTTTTCAATCAGGTGCATTAAAGCAAACTTATAATTGTTTTTGTTTTTTGAGATGGATGCTTTATTGTGTCATTTGTAAGTCAGTGATATGAGTGTTTTGTGTCGTCAGGTTGAACATCAGTATTCCCACAGGTTCAGAGTAACTGTAGTGAAAGCAGAAAATGTTACTAAAGGCACGTTTGGGGATTTGTGTGAGTAGAGACGTTGTTTTGCAAGCAATAGTTGTTAAAACAAATTGGTTCATTAGATAAAACATATAATATGTTTCTGTTTGTGGACAGTGGACACACCGGACCCTTATGTGGAGCTATTGATCCCAACAGCTCCCGAGTCGAGAAAAAGAACACGGCACATAGACAATGACATCAATCCAAAGTGGAATGAAACCTTTGAGTACCTTCTGGATCCGCAGCAAAACAATGTGCTGGAGGTAAAAACTGGATTATTGATCATGTCAAGTTCAAAAATTCTATTTACATCTTATATTGTTTAACTGTATTTTTTAAAAAGTTAAAACAAATTTAAAGGACCTATGAGAACAGCTGTAATGTAATTAAACTTTCCTAAAATGATATTTTTATTTCTGCAGTAGCAGATAATTCACAGTGACCTACATGCAAAACAATTCTATTATCTTAATGCCCCACTGGGTCACCCGTGGGACTGTCAGTGCATTGTGGATTAAAAGACAAATCACATTATTTCATTAAACGAAAACACTGTGTAATGTTTTTTTCTCCTAAATAAATGACAACACACCCTGATCTTTCTTCATTCTTTTCAATTATATTATGAGGTCACAGAACCAACAGTAATATGGATTATCAATGATGAATAAAACTGGCTTCTTACATTTAGATGACCTTAATGGATGCCAACTATGTTGTGGATGAGACTCTGGGCACAGCTACGTATGAAATTGACAATTTGAAAATAGGACAGCTGGAGATGGTGGTTCTGTCTATAGGAAAGGTAGGTTAATTCGTATAAATGGGCTGTAATCTTTAACCAAATGTATAAGTAAAAAAGGATGATTTTCAGGTCATTACCCCCACATATAATCAGTCAGCAGGTGTCTGAGGATTGCCTTTTTGTTTTAGCGAAGACTCTATAGCTGAACTACCTATGAAATAACACTTCCACTTTAAGGCTTGTTGTGTATTTCACTATTTTGTATAATAGGCTGTATACAATGGCATTCCAAAGCTTTAGGCAGAATGTTCGATCATTCAAAACAGAGCCAGAAAACATTAAATTTATCTTTTTTATCTGTTGTGCTTTATTTTATTTAAGAATAAATAAAGCTGTTCACATGGATTTTATATGAAGATGTGTAAGAATATTTAGCAAAAAAATCTTGGTAGCTAGGACAGCGCAGTGGTGTAGTTGTTGGTTAGTTTGCAAAGGCTTGGGGTCTTTCTGTGCGGAGTTTGCATGTTCTCCCGCGCTTGCGTGGGTTT
>JAOTQW010000039.1:10740689-10751338 GCA_026260075.1 Sisor rabdophorus | reverse complement strand
GTGACCCCGGATTCGGGAATAAGCGGGTAAAGAAGATGAAATGAAATGAAATATAGGGCCAGGAAGGTAAAACCCGTTGCCAAATCAAACTTGCTTTATTCCCCTAAAAAGGAAAAAAACAACAGTATCAATAAAACAAACATATTCTCAGCCTTAGACATCACATCCACAAACTATAACTGAATGCTTGATGGATATGGCACACAAAAAACGATCTAAGGATTTTTAAAGTCACATTGGTTGGAATCCATATGGCTCCGAACAATCAGTTTTGCCCAATATTAACCTTGTGTTTCAGTTATTATTTTGCTGGATTTTCACATAGATGACCAGCCATGGTACAGGATGCTGTGTCTCGGGGGTTTATTATCTTAGGGATTCTTTTTTCTTTTACTTAGTAGCATGTACAAAATCAGGAGGACTTTTTTGCATGTACAAAAAGGTTTTTTGCCAGGTCTGCTCACACACACACACAAGAAATTTGTTGGCTTGCGTACAGAAGTATATATTAAAAGAAAGAAGATACAGTCTGTATAACATTTAGAATTACAGAATTATGTACAAATATATGCATGACAAGGTTGTGCATGTGAAGGCAATGTAATAGTTATAAACAATGATACACAAACATGAATATACAATGATACACACTGTTCAGCAACTACAGGAGGACTTTTATTGCGCACAAACAAATTGATTCACGAACAAAAATTTTAATATTAAAATACTTTTTGAGAAACACTAACACGGTTTAATAGCCAAAATGTCAAAAGTGCAGACAATCGTTCAGCTCATCTGGGTACATCCTAGCCACTATGAGGGCCACTATCTTGTTGTTGTTAGCTCCACCCTCCTATATTCTCGTCCATCTGGCTTTTTAAATAGTTTAATTTACTATTATTAATTTATTTATTCATCTTCTACACCCGCTTATTTCCTAGGCATGTTCTCTTGCCTTAGTTTAATGTTGATTGGTGACTCTAAATTGTCCATATGAGTGACTGTGAGTGTGTATGTGTTTGAATGTTCGTCTATTTGTGGCCCTGCGATAGACTTGCGACCTGTCCAGGGTGTACCCCCTATGTGCTCTGGAATAGGCTCCAGTAGGCCCCAGAGTTAGGAAATGAGCGGGTATCGTAGATGAACGAATGAATTAAAAAGTTCCGCATTGCCACCTTGTGTCCGGATTTGGAAATGAATACGGTTGCCTTGTACCGCGTGAGGGCGCTTTATGCGGAAGTGATTGCGGACGGTTTACTTGCTTCCTGAGTTAACAGTGGTTTTAGTTAGTCTTTCAATTTTCTGTAACATAACTTTAAAAGGCATTGAAACATGTCGAAGAACACAGTATCGGACCGCTTCCGGAAGGTTGATGTGGATGAATATGACGAAAACAAGTTTGTGGACGAAGAGGAAAAAGGCGGAGAGAATCAACTGGGTCCAGACGAGGCCGAGGTCGATTCCCTCATCAGACAATATCCTTTTTGGCTTCAATTTAATTTTTACATTTGCATTTTAATATATTAGCTGTTATCAATTAGCAGCTCGTGTCTTGTTAGTTTTTAACCAATGTATAAAAGTTTAAGCGCTGTGTGCGAGCACTAAGGAAATAAATGGAATGGGTGTGGTTAGCGCTGGTTTACGCCGGGTTTGTTTCAAAGCGCACTTTACTCCCTACATAAGACCCCTATTTATGTGACGTCATCAGAGCGAGCTGTGCCGGTATTGTGTACTATGTAGTTTGAAGTGGTTAAATTCAGGATTCGACCGCTGAATCGACCCTCTTTCTTAGCGGTGGTCGGGCTTGAGCCCAGGTCTTACTACTTTACATTGGCGGTGGTGGGGCTTGAACCCTGGTCTAGTTATATGTGTGGGGCTTGAACCCAGGTCTCCCTGGTATTCCTTAGCAGTGGTGGGGCTTGGACCCATGTCGTCCTACTTTTCCTTGGCGGTGATGGAGCTTGACCCCAAGTCTCCCTGGTCGTCCTTAGCATTGGTGGAGCTTAAACCTACGTATTCCTACTTTCCCTTGGGGTGGTGGGGCTTAAACCCAGGTCTTCTAATTAAGAACTCAGTGCCCTAACCTTTGAACCACCACTGTCTAGATGTAATTAAGTTGTTTATCATCCTAATACTGTAAGAGTATTTTTCCCCCTTAACCCCCTGTACAGGAAACATGATGGGTGCTCTACAAGCTGCACTAAAGAATCCACCAATCAACACCAAGAACCAGAACGTCAAGGTGAAAACCATTAGAACCATCAAAACTGACAGTGAATTATTATACGGCAGTGGATGGCTTTCCCTTGGAGTGAATTTCAGTTTATAAAAATGTCCCGAATTGTTACAACAGCAGGTATAAAAATGAATTAAGCCTTTAGTGCCTTAATGTAGCCAAGAATGTAGCCAATTTTATTTTTTAGTTTCTTTGGTCGAACATTTTATCTTTGTGAAATGCAGTGTGGCTGCTGCAATAGTAATAGTAAACACTTTTCCAGCAGGGACAAATTGGGACACAGGTTTTATTTGTTTCACATAAATTCTAGTTTTAAAAATATACATTATTATATAAATGTCTTTATTGGTCACATATACTTTACAGCACTGTGAACATAGCTATGATGCAACCCTCCAAGATGGGATATGCGAAGAAACTATGGTACCCCTGGAGCAAAGAAGGGTCTTGCTCAAGGGTGGTGAAATTGGTGGTGGTGGGGCTTGAGCCCAGGTCTTCCTGGTCTTCCAATCAGCTACTAGCCATCTGAGTCACCACTGCCCCTAATAATATATGTATATCTATTATATGTAATAATATATCTTTTAGCTGAATTAATAAGAAAATTTGTATAAAATAAGTGTGATGATGATGAATCAACTTCAAAAAATCAAAAAACGACTGATGTTGCTTTTTACCTCCTTTGTGATTTCTGTAAAATATAAACATGTTATGGACCTAGATATATAGATGTTCATTAGATGATCAGGGCACTAACCAAGAATTTTTGTATTTAGGACCGGGCTGAGGGTCTGGTACTGAAAGTTCTCACCGCCTATAAGACCAGTGATATTGAGAAAGCGGTGCAGTCCCTGGAGAAACCTAAAGTGGATCTGCTTATGAAGTACATCTATAAAGGGTTTGAACGTCCCTCAGAGAACAGCAGTGCAGTGCTTCTCCAGTGGCATGAAAAGGTAGTTTGTAAGTGTGTGAGGTGTTCCAGTGCAGTTTTAGACTTGGGTTATTACTTATGGAGCTCTGCATACCCAAGTGCCTGTATCCAGGATTTATTTCATGCACACTCCCCATGCAGGTCTTTGAGGTTTACTTGCCTAGATCATGTCTTTTTAGAATACGTGTTAAGACGTAAGGTGATTGTGTTTCCAAGCTGTGAAACTCACTTTATTACTGAGAACTAAAAAAAATAGACAGATTTTTTTGGAAAAGCTTTTAATCATCAATATGGTTTGACTGAGGGCGGCCTGGTGGCATAGTGGTTAGCATGGTAGCCTTACAGCAAGATGGTCCCAGTTTGATCCCTGGGCAAGGTGACCCTCATGCAGAGCTTGCATGTTCTCCCCTACCATTGTTTGGACTTATTTCGGCTTCTCCATTCGGTTGATTGGTGTGTGTTTCTCCATTCGGTTGATTGGTGTGTGTGTGTGTGTGTGTGTGTTGTGTGTGTGTGTTGTGTGTGTTGTGTGTGTTGTGTGTGTGTGTGTTCCAGCAGGCCCCCGTGAGTTAGAAAGCGGGTTAGAAAATGAATGAATGAATAAATTAATGCTTTGACTGTTATTAAATGTAACTTAATATAAAGCTTTTTCTCTGTGAAAGTGCTGTGTTAATTAAATGTACTTACTAAAAGCACAGCTACACATACGGTAAAGATCTTTTGGTATGAACTAGTCTTTTCTTAGTGTGTTTGTGTGTGTATGTGTTTAGGCACTTTCTGTAGGTGGTGTGGGCTCCATCGTGCGAGTGCTTACAGCTAGAAAAACAGTCTAACTCTACCCATTAGGATACCTTGGCAGCGCTGACACAGGGATTGGCTGGCACAACCTCAGCACCAGGCTCATCAATACACTGTGGGGGACGACAGCCTCTCTCTTTCACACACACACACACACACACAGTTTGTCTTTTTAATTTTTCCCCACTCATCACATCGTTCAGACACGGCGAAGCACCAAAGCTCAGATTTGTATATTACTTGAGTCATCCTTATTAAGCGGAATTGCAGATGTGACCTCTGTTCTTCTATGTTTACAAAAGCAGATGTTCTTCTAGCTCTTTCTGCTCACCTGATATATGCCAAGGAACTGTTAGCTCTTTAAAGGAATTAAGTGTTCATTCTGAAGTATGATTCTATATACTGGAGTGTTTGACTGTTCATGTGTTTTATGTAAGATAAAATTCTCTCCTCAAACAGCGAGTTAATGCTAATCAGCCCACACAGGGGTGGATAGTGTCCATGTGTGCTTATGAAATCTGCAGGGTTTGAATCTGGTGCTTGGGCATTCCTATGTGCCCTTATGATTTTAAAACTACATTACGGTACAACCTCAATGCCTAGCATAGCTTCCTGATTCTGAGTAAAGTCCTGTTGGAGAAAAGAAAGGCATCTGTTCAGAACAGTAGTGTTACCTGTCTGTTGTTCATCTGGCACACTGACTTTTATATCCATGTAAAATTATACTCAGCTGCCATCTACGCCTGTATTTTGTAACTTTGCAAATGTTTTAACTAAAATAAAGTTTTTCATGTTTGAGTATAACTAATAGTAGGACGGTATACGGTTTTAAAAATAGATACACAGAGGTACATAATACTGATAAGCCTCACTGTGTATCCAGGTGTAAAAATCCTCATGTATAATATGAAAGTTTACTTTAAACAATTTTTTGCACGTTTCCAATGAACTATTAGATACTAAGAGGGGCAAACATTCCAGTTTTATTATTACTTAATTATGAACTCAAACAGCTACTGCAATAAAGTTGTGTTCAAATTTGGCCATGCTAACAAGAACTGTCCAAACAGTCCTGTGCCTTTTACTATTCTATAGAAATTGACATTATAGAATCTCTGACATTTAGCAACATTGCTTACCTATAAGTATTGAGGATAGTATCTAACTTACCATTCAAAAGGCCCAAGTTCTACATATCCAATGACTTTGTAAACATCATACCATTTTCTCGCAATACCACTCGAAGGTGGAAGAGGGGGGTTCAATTCTCAGCAACTCTGAATCCCTGATTAAAGCCCTTTATGAAAGACAAATCTAAGGTGCTCTGAATTAGAACATCTACCAAATGCTGTAAAGGTAAACATTTTGGCTTTAAACCAAGGACAGGACATGCCAAAGACCCAATGTGTCCTATATTGAACCATCTTTCTGTATTTCTTGAGCACATGTAAAGCCATGGTAAGGATGTACATTTGTTTGTGCTTAAGGTCCCTTGAGTAATGCTCTTTTAGCCTAGCCTTAACATGGTCTATCCAAGATGCCATATATGATGGAACAGGCTGACATGAACATGTTTTAAGAGCATCATTTGTTCGATCGGTTGCGAATACAACATGCCAGTTTACCAACTGCCTTATCAATGATTTCTTTTATATGAAGTGTTTGGGGAAAAATTGGAAGCAATAAAAATTTTATTGATTTAAAATTGACCTTGTGATTTTTCCTTAATAGATGCATGTTATAATGAAACATTTACACTGAAAGGAAAAGTTATTTGATCCCTTGCTAACTTTTTCTGACACAAAGATATTTTTAGTCTATATGTTAATAGTAGGTTTATTCTAACAGTGAGAGACACAGTAACATTCAGTAAAAAGTATGTTTGCATGTTGGAGTGAAATAAGTATTTTATCCTTATCAATCAGCAGGATTTTTGGCTACGTGGTATCTTTTATACAGTAATGAGTAGAGATCAGGAACAAAGGGTCTTTTTAGCAGTAAAAACTGACACCTTTCCAAAGATGATCAGATTCCAAATTCTTATGTAACAAAAGGAATTTCATCAGAAAGTTCCTTTCTGAGTTCAGCCACTAATTTAAGGATGCGATTGTTTCAAAGTCTAAATGAAAAACAGGACTAAGATTAAATAAAATGTCAACGAGCCATAAATATTGTCTGGTCTTTTATGTTAAATTTGGACACAGCTGGTTGAGCAGGGAAGCTTTGAATAGACTGCTGGCACAACTGAAGACAGAGTTTAACATAAATCCCCATGGGACTGGACATAAGATACAAGCATCAGAAAGCAGCTTTTTTTAACTTTACACACAAAAGCTCTGGTTTATATATTAGGTAGCAACTTGCCTGGGGAAGATCCAGCACACTGTGTTCCCAGTAAGCACTTCTAAAGTAATTTCTGATGTTCCAACCCCACCTCTACCCCACCATTACTGTGTTAGATACAGCCAGAGTCGTTATTATGAAGTGGTCTGGAAAAGAACAAAGCATTGGCTACTCCATAGTTAATGTTTTAACAGTTGTTGAATGTTGCAACATGAAATAGTATGCATCATGAATTAATGATCTGACCCAACCCTCCATAATCACTGTGTTCTCAAATATGTTCTGGTTTCAATTTATTTTCCCTAAAATCATTAATTCATCTTTAAGCTCAAGGTTCCTTTTGCCCCCTTAGCACAGCCCTCAGACAGGCTCTGACACATGATTTATATCTCTATTATGAGAGGCGGTGTTCTGGAAAGTGTAGCTCTAACTTGCCTTAACATACAAACCTAGCAAGCTTGATTATTTTTTTCAGGTGTGTTTGATTAGGGTTGGAGATGTACTCTACAGTACACCAAACCTCCAGGACTGAGTAAATTATAGGCTGGACTTGCTTGTATCAGCTTTTTAGCTTTAAAACAGGAATTTTACTGATCCGTTTTATAAAAAAGGACGTAACTAACAGGTAATAATAAAGAGGTGACGATTAAAATTAAGTTAATAATTTTAATGAACACTAAATCGTATCTGACTTGAATGACCAAAATCAAATCTCTAATACAAAAGCTCTCAACTAAGCAATTGCATACTGTTTTTTTTTTATTTTCTCAACCAAATGTTATACAACTTGTACCCAAAACATTAACATGAACTCATAGTTATGCAAATGGTCTCCAAACTAAAAATACTTCATGCTCTAAAAAGTTGTCATGAGTGATATTTCTTTTATGACTTATACACCGATATCAAACCTCTGCTCAGTTTGGGTGTATAACTGAAAGCTACAGATAATAAGGAGTATAAAAAAGATGAGAAACACCAACAGGTGGCAACACAAGGCTATGGTCTTTGACTGTACGCACATCCTGCAGCACATTGTGCTGCCATCTGTTGGTGTGTCTTGAAATTTTTTAATACCCCTCATATATTGAGAGTTTCCAAGATGCCTTATTCTGATGTATTGTCATATGTACAAAAAGTTAATATAGACAGCTGAAAATATACAGTAGTATTATATCTTGTATGTGTGATGTGACCATGGACAGTGCAAACCGGACCAGTGAGTTGTCATATTAACCTCAACACAGTGGCACAAAAGGCAAAACAGCTTTTGTAAATGCTTATAAGAGGAGCGCTAGGTTATTAAAATGCACTTATGATCTCAAAACTTGGGAGGCCTCACCAGTTTTTTACTAAAACCTTCGAGGTTATCCTTTCCTAGAGGATATTGTGGTGGGCTGCTATAGACAGTGGATGGTTCATTATTTCCCCAAGCAGACACCTTTAAATGGTGAGGTGATTGTATTTGATATAAACCTTAGTGAAGGCAGCAACAGACTTCTGTACAGAACAGACTGTTGCTGACTATGGGACACTAAACCGACAAATGTTAAAGGGGAAAAAAGAAAAAGTGTATCAAAGTCCGGTATGTCTTTCGAAGTCTCTCCTCCCCCAGTATCTTTAAACCCATGGGCCCGGTTTCCTAGAAAATACAGTTTTAAAAAAGCAGCCACAGTTGTTAAGGAGCATTGGCTCCTTGACTAAAGAGAGAGAGAAAGGAAACAATGGAAAGAGAGAGAAGAGAAAGAACAGAGAGAGAGAGAAAGAGAGAACAAAAGAACACCCAACAGTCCATCTTAGCCTTAAAACTGCTAGATTCATTTGTGCTCCTTTGTTGGCGCAAAGTAGAGCTCCATGGGTTTGTTGACCTTCCAGTATTTTTCACTCACAAGCTCTAGGGAAAATGAACCATTGAGGACCTGTAACAGGGGAAATACATAACAGACTTAATCAGTTCCTGCAACAAAGCCTGCAACTAAACTGTCCGATTGTCTCTCAACTGCGTGTGATGTTAAATCACTCACTGTGAACTGATTGTTGGCTGTGGGGATGTAGATAGTGTACTGTTTCTCACTGGCAGCCTCCACGTTGATAGGACTGGCCTCTCCATTCTTGCGTAGTTCTTCCAGAGCGAGTCTCACAGCCAGATATTTTGACAGGTGATCGACTGTTGCGTTTCCCGAAGTCTTAATGTACCTAATTACAAACAAAAACACTGTTATATAATATAATAAATCAGCATAGTAGTACAAGAAATGACATTTAATAATTTGATTTATTCCTGAATTTATTACAAATACAAAATAAATAAACAACGAATGAATAAACAACATAATATTTTAGAGGCAGAATGCTTGCACAGTCAGAGCGAAACAAAACTAATTTATGACTGGTGCTATTATTAAGCTACTTTTCAGCACAGCAGATGAAAGATGCTACTTAAATAACACCTGCACACTTGAGGGTTTGCTAAATATCGCAGAAGGGAAAGTTATTGGTATGATGGTACGATTCAGATAAAACAAATAAAAACTGATAACAAGTGAGTTAGATTTATAGTGTGTGAATTATTAAGGACTGACAGCAATTAGACATACTGGCGGCAACCAAGGCCCCTAATGTATCACATGATACAGATTTGTTTTAGTTTAATCAAAAAATGCATATATTTTACAAAGAAGCTTTATAGAAATCTAAAATACAAATAGCAGTCACCTGGTTTGGGCAGCATCCTCCTTCTCCATAAGAGTAGGATGAGGTCTGAAGACGAGCTCAATCTCACTGGCTCCATCCAGAGCTGTGTCCCCTCCTCCATTCTCTGTGGTGTTGTCCATGTCAAGGCCCGAGTCATCCGAGGTCTTGGTGCGTTTGATGCTTGGCCCTGCCTCCTGGTTACTGTGGACAGAGGCGTTACTGCAGTGCGAACTGTCACCATTGTCTTCTGCCCCGCTGCCATTCTCAATCTGGTGCTTTTTTCCTCTTTGCAGTCTGAATTGACAAAATAAGACCAGAAAAATGTATCAGGCAATTTAAAAATGGCATTAAAAAATTATCCTACAATTAAGCAAAGAAAAAAAATGCTATTTTTTTATATTTAAGATTAACAGCAAAAATGTCAACATTACTTATAATGATTAGGCTTCAATTAAATTAGTTAAAATCTAAATTGTATTGATATGTGTACACAAATATATATACAAAAATAAATCAATATAGAGAGTTTTTGCAAAACCGATATTTATTTTTCAGACAGTTCCTTGTTGCTTAGCAAAGTGGGTCTGTAAGCTGGACTTGATTTGCATTTTTCTGGAACTATTACCAGTGAAGTGTGTGAGCAGTGGTGTTCGTGTGACCTTATGTAGAACTGATGCATTTGTTTCTTTTCTTTTCCAAAAAAAACAGTTAAAACGTCATTTTGTAAATTGCTTATTAGAAAATCTGTAAATTGCTTATTAGAAAAACATGAAATTAAAAAGCTAGAATGAAAGCTAGTTTATATAGATAAAAGCTAATTGCATAAAATCAATCAACGTTAAAAGTACAAAGCTAAAAACTTTTAATACAGAGAGTGTATTTCATTTGAATTTGTTCCAATAATAAACTATACTGGGAAAACTCACCAAGGCTCAACCTATTAACAGTAAATATGTAAAAGTGAAAAGTGGAGAAAATGCCCAATTTTTTACAAGTACATGTATACTAATAGAATCTGTAATGACCTGTTCAGTGCCTGGATCTTGAGGCCCTCCTCGATGCTGTGGCTCAGAGCCTGCTGGTTGTTGTGTTTGCTTATGCGAGCCAGAACCCGCTCCTGGTGTGCCTCATACTCGTCCCTACTTGGGTAGATTTTGCTGATGAGTGCGTCAAAGTTGGGATCAGGACGAAGTGAGCGCTTTGACACCAGCTTCTTTCTGCATGTCGGACACTCTTTATTCCTGCACAAACAAGGCACGTCAACTGTTACCAAAATCTAAATCTTTGCAAATGTAAAAATGCAAAAAAAAAAAAAGTTCTGTTTAGTGTGTTACAAACCCAGATCGAAGTGCTGTAATGATGCAATCTGCACAAAAGCGATGCAGGCACTCCTTGGTGGTCATGGTGTTCTTCAGCATGTCCAGGCAGATGGGGCACATCAGCTCACTGTGAAGGCTACGAGGGGACACTGCAATCTCCAGACCATCCGTAATGGCTTCCTTTTGAAGAACATCAGCCACAAAGATTAAAAGAGAGTATCTAAGATTCATTCATCTTTTATACCCGCTTATTCCCGTCACAGGGTCTGCTGAAGCCTATCCCAGCACACATAGGGCTAGAGGCAGGGGGGTACACCCTGGACAGGTC
>JAOTQW010000039.1:10655544-10665766 GCA_026260075.1 Sisor rabdophorus | reverse complement strand
CTATCTATCTATCTATCTATCTATCTATCTATCTATCTATCTATCTATCTAGCTAGCTAGCTAGCTATCTAGCTAGCTATCTAGCTAGCTGTCTGTCTGTCTGTCTGTCTGTCTGTCTGTCTATCTGTTGATCTGCCTGTCTGTCTGAATTTTACGTTATTATCACACTGAACAACAAATATTTAGTGATATTGTTTATGAAACAAATATTAGGACACCTGACCAGTACATCCATATGTGTCTTCAAATATCTTCTAGATTTAGTCCCTTTTGGCTAATAACCTCTATCTGAAAATCTTAGACAGAAGATCATCTCTAATGTCTCAGGAAAATAACAAAACAAAAAAAAAGTGATGCTGTCTCAAGTATTTTCCATAATATTTTGTCTCTATTTTTCCATTCTAAACTTATGTTTTTGTAACAACTGTTTATTTTTTATATTCTTTTAAAATTCTTTCTTTCACCCCTTAAAAAAACTAGTAGGTTAATTGACAAAGATTAATTGCACATGTGTATGAAAGTGTGTGTGCATTGTGCATAGTAATTAATTACTGTCTTATCCAGGGTGAATCACTCCAGGACACTCCAGAATTTTTTTTTAACCACAGGGTTCAGTTCCACAGTTCAAACTAATGTTATTAAAGATCAAGTAACTAGAATTAGTACCAGATTCGGCAACCAAATAACAAATATTTTAGAATAGGAGCCAATCCACCACATGTAAAAGCAGAAAACGGACATTCAGTATTTTATTCACACCATTTAGCAGATACCCATATTCATTTCATTCCATTATTCTCATTTATACAACTAAGCAATCTTTCCTTTTCCTTTCCTTTCCTTGTCTTTTCTTCATTCTCTCTTTCTTCCTCATTCTCCCTCTCTTCTACTTTCTCTCTTACTCTCTCTCTCTTCCTCACTCTCCCTCTTCCACTTTCTCTTCCTCACTCTCTCTTTCTCTCACTCTTCACCTCTTCCCCACTCTCTCTTCTACTTTCTTCTCTCGCTTCCTCTCTCTCCTTTACTCTCTTTCCTCCTCTCCTTTCTATCTTCCTCACCCTCTTTTCCTCACTCTCTCTTCCCCTTCTCTTTTCTTCACTCTCTCTACCTCCCTCTTTGTCTCTCTCTTTTTCTTTCTCTTTCTCTTACCACGCACTTCCCCCTAATTTTTCACTCTTTCTTCCTCATTCTTCCGCGCTTCCCCACTTTCTGTCGGTTACTCACTGTTTCTTTTCCTCGCTTACTATTTACTCTCTCTTATTCTCTTTCTCACTTTCTTCCCCTTCATTCTTTCTCACTTTAACTTTCTTTTTATTCTCTTTTGTCTCGTCCAAAACGGCTTTCTCTCTCCTCCTCACTCTCTCCCCCTTACCCCTCACCCCCTTTCCTATCTCTCTTTTCCCCTTTCTTCCTAACTCTTCCCCTCTTCCTCACTCACTCTCTCTTCTCTCCACTTTCTCCCTCTCTCAAACGAAAAGAGTGTGTCTCTCTCTCTCTCTCCCTTCCATCTCTTCCTTCCCTTTCTCTTTCATACTTTCTCCCACCCCTTCGTTTTGTAAGTATATATAGCGATGCTCGCCTTCTAAAGCGTTGTGCTTGCGGCTAGCTCTGGACTCTTTGGTGATCGCTGGTTATTTTTAATCTCTCGGACACGGGATTAGAACGCGTTCTTGCAGTCATAATTAAAAACAGAAAAAGTGCTGTTAATTTGGATTCAGCACACGCATGCAAGCGCGAGCCGCTCTGGTATTTTTAGAGTCATTTTGCGCGTGCTGGTTTAAATGTTTTTGTCCCTGAGCAGTCGCATGGTGATAACTTCTCTCTACACGTTTAGATTTAACGAATAAACGCATTTAATACATGTTTGTATAAAAGCGTGCTTAGAAACAAGCCACATGTCACATTCGCTCTGTACATCATTATGATCGCTGTTGAATTGGGACGCAGTAAAAACGCGCTCCTCTTTACGTTGACGCGCGCACCGATCAGTTTGTGGCAACACCGTGACGCGTTTCCGTGCATCATCTCGCTATTAATCCAAAATTAAAAAAAAAAAACACTTCCATGGAGAACCAGGGGAATTTCAGGAATGGCCTGAGGTTGACTATTGTGGTGTGTTGGTTGATAACCCTGCTCTCCTGGCCGTGTGCGGTTGCAGGGAAGAAGAAGCTGTACATCGGCGCGCTCTTTCCTATGAGCGGAGGATGGCCTGGAGGACAAGCATGTCTGCCTGCTGCCCAGATGGCACTGGAGCTTGTCAACAACCGCACCGACATACTGCCTGACTACGAACTTGAGCTCATCTATTACGACAGCATGGTAAGAATTAAAAACCTAACCAAGAATGCATTTAAGATTCTACCAAGAAGGTTTATATAAAATCTCCAGAAATTTTTGCAACAGGTTTATGGCTGCATGTTTATTATAGTGTGAGATAGTTATAGTTTATTATAGTGCATGTTTATTATAGTGTTAGTCTATCAATTATCACGTTATGCAATATAAAGTGAATATTACTGAATTAGAGTTAATTTTAAGTTAATTATTTTTACCCTAATAATCTCTGTCCACATCTGCAACGCTTTACGGATGTCTGTTAATTCCTTGTATTAATAAAGATACAATATTTAACAATATAATGTACAAAGACTTAAAAATCCATTTATAAATGCCTAAAATACTAGTGATGGCTGATGCAGTTCATTTGCTACTTTTCCCGTTCTACCTCTATTTGTAAATAATACATATGAATGTCACAAACATGGATAACCTGAGCCTATGGCACAACATGGAAATAAGCTACAGCAAAGAAGTGCAGTAATGTATAGAAACAGTAACAGTAACAAAACAATTAAGTAAAAGAGAATGCAACTCTGCTATACACTGTAATATTTTTATTCCTTTAGATTGTTTAAAACCTAATTTCTGTTCTTTAATAAAAGAATCTCTATAACACCAGTTATACTTTTTTGTTTCATATATTTCTATTAAATCATTTGCCGCTGTAATATTTTTATTTCACTGATAACCAATTTTTATGTCAAGCTGAAGCTGAAAACCTGAATATTGAAATAAGATGAATTGGCTTTAAACTGTGGAAAACAGGTTTATTATTAAATCGCTTTAGGTCAGTAAACAGTGGAGTGGTGTTTGGGAGTGTGATTGCAGCAGCAGGACTGCACTGGAATCACGCTCGGTAATGAAAAGCGAGGAGAAGGAAAGAAAAGTAGGCATGGCAACAGGCGCCAATGAAGTGCTGTGCAAACAGAAGTGGATTTTTGTAAATCTCTCACCGATAATGAGGAGTTTAGTGTGCAGTCACAGGTGAAATCTAATCCGTGCATATTTTAGAATGAACTGCAAACAGCGAGCTCCTAATTGAGGATCAGGATAAAATCATTTACATTTATAAACCACACTGACATACAGAATCACAAGGAACATGCAATACAATTCAAGCATGCAGCTGAGACCTGAAGTCTCATATTTAAATGACTAACTGTTCAATGACAAGCACAATACCTCATGTATTCTGTGATTGCAGATGTTTTATTATACGGTACAGACTGAGTAAGAACGCAATATTCATTTACATTAAGGACAGACACCGTTTATCTTATTACATTTGTTACTAGTATTAATTTTTTTGTAATTAAAAATAATGACAAGCTATGTAAAGTTCATCGACACAAACAAGCTGAAAAGTTGTGCCAAGCATTTTGATGTCACTTTTCCATTTTGCTGTAATATTATGAATTCACTTTAAGGAGATTAAATTGCATGTTACATTACATGATATTACTATAGTACCTGTCAGGACAGTTCTTATTGCTCTTAGCATGATACAGTTTATTGTCCAAAGGTTTGTGGTAACCTGAACATCACAAAGACATGCGCTTTCAAACATCTTATTCCAGATTTAGTCTAGTTTTGCTGTTTGATGAAGCTCCACTCTCCTCTACAATGTGAAGCTTGAATGTGACATAGCTCTTTATTCAACAGTCTCAGTGAGATCAGATGCCAAAATAAGGTAAGGAGGTCTGGGGTGCAGCCGGCATTTCAGTTCATCCCAAAGCTGTTCAGTGGTCTTAAGACTTAAGATGATATTGTAACTTTTTTTTAAAGAAGATAATTATTTTAAATGATTGTGCTGTTTAAGGATTGTTTACTGAAATTCGCTGATTTGTAAGAAACCTGACAGTCCCATTAAGATAGAAACAATGGGATGCTAATGAAATCTTACTCTCTCTTTTTATTTCTCTCTTTTTCTCTCTCTCTTCCTCTCTCCCAGAATGTTGCCATGGTTCTATCAAATCTCTCACTTTGATCAATTATTAACTGGGATGAATAGAGACAGAAGTATAGGTAGGGCAACAGAAAGACAGATACGAAGAGGTGCTTCTCAGCTTCTTTGTGCTTTAATTGGCAGCTGTTGTTCACAGATTGCATTGGGTAGCATTACCATATGGAAGTACAGGCTTTATTTATAGACATTAGTGTGTAGTATCAAAGGACAGGAATAATAAACCGGTGCATAGTTCTAAAAGTAGAAAAACTATAGATGTTTATAGAATGTATGTTGTAAAACTTTTACATTCAAAGCTAAAAATTATATAATGCTAATATATAGACTGGATATTGTGAAATTTCTATTTAAAGGTGTTGCCGATTTAACAAATATGAGAACCTACAGATATAAAAAATGTTACATACAGTTTATGTAGACATGTATTTGCTATGTGGTTCAATTAAAAAATGAACTGTGTTTTTCAATTCAACATCTATAGTCGACCTAGAAAAGTTTATATCGAGTACCTGAAAAACGGTTTATTTATGAAAAACCTTATCATTATCAAACTAAACTAATGCATGGCATCACCAACTTGAATTAATTAATGTGAATTTCAAATAGATTGGGTTACATTACATCCGGAGCCAAAATACAGCTGTTTGCTTCCCATCTTCCAATCTGTAGACCCCGACAGGAATTACACTGTGTAAGAAGCCTAATCTCAAGAAAATCTTAAAGACAAAGTAGTGAAACGAGTGTTATACTAAGTTATTGTACAAAAATTATAATGGATGCTAAAAAAATTGATACCAATATCTTTTAATACTTTGTTATATGTGTAAGTTACATTGACACAGAACACATAGGTACACATAAAAGGACACACAAAACACATTGATGTCACGTTGCTGATATTTTGCAACACTTTGCAAAGGCAGCTCGGATACTGTGAGGAGGATAGTGGATAAGTATCAACCTATATGCAGAGCACAGAACTGTATAGAAACTGGATATTATAAAATCGGGTCAATTCTGTTGGCTAAAAAACAGAGACCAAACATGAGTAAAAAAATGCTTTATACTTTTTTGTAGAATTAAAAGAAAGATGATTCGATGACATGTTCAAGTACAGAATTTTAACAATCACCATTTTATTTTGGAATAATAAATTAGTACTATTCCCAGAGACAGTTCTCTTATTTGTTGTAAGCCAGGACATTCTTGAACCCTCGAATCAAACCATTAAAAGACCTACATTATGTTCCTATATGGACCACTGCAGAACATAAAAGCCAATTCTGAGAAAAATAAAAAGTCTTAAAAGTTTGCTACCTGTAAGGCAGTCAATGTCTCATAAATAGGGATGCTAGGAGTGTATATTGATGTAAAACTAAAGTTTTGGATCTGTTATCATGATGAAATGAAAACACTGAAACAAAAGTTCAGGTTGCAGAGTGGTCAAGAGACAGGAGAAAGTCTAATCTATAGACATGTCAAATATTACAGATGAACACTTTGCCAATAACAGTTCATCAAAAACAACAGCATTCTCATTTTATAGATGTTTTTTATTAAACAAGAAAATGTGCTATTACTTGTCTATTAACCCCTCCCTTGTTCCCCGGTTACATTTAAATTTAATTGTAATTATTTTTTACATATTTTGCTCAGACAACCATTTTTTTGTTTTTCAAATAATTATTAATTATTATATTTAAAGCCACAAGCTTTAAGGAATATGTTACCAGAATTAGTTATACTTTTTAACATATATATTATGGTGGCCAAGAAAGCTAAACACACTGCAATTTAATTTAACTGCATGCAGTTAGAAAAAACACCAACAAATTAAGAAAATATTTGGTTAAAAATACTTGTGCTGCAATTCCTCACAACACAAACACAAATACTAAAATGCATCTCAAATCTTAACAACATCACCAAATACAGAGATAGGCTGCAAATATTCACAAAATGACCAAATACAAAAACTGCCAAGCAAATCCTTACAACACAACCTATTTCAAGAAAATGATGAAAATCTTTACAATGCAACTAAATACAAATTGCAAGGTAAACAGACCACTATGAAAATAGCCTTCCATAAAGGCCAAGGAATTATACCATCGGTATATAAACAAAACATTTATTTTTTAATTTACCGATAAGGATTCTGTATTTTGTGTAGATTTGCTGCACATTTTTTGATTCGGTGGTGTTGTAAAGATTTGCAGCATGTTTAATTTAGTGGTGTTTTATTCTAACTGCATGTGTTTGCCTGAGTTGGCCTTTCTTGCTTTTCTGATGTATACCATGATATTAACAATGTTTGGACGTATGTTTATGTTATGTAACAATGTTTATTGTGTACATTTTCAGTGTGACCCGGGGGAGGCAACAAAGCTCCTGTATGACCTCCTCTACACAGAGCCCATCAAAATCGTCTTGATGCCAGGATGCAGCTCTGTATCTACACTTGTGGCTGAAGCAGCCCGCATGTGGAACCTTATAGTGGTGTGTGTCTCTGTAAAACATCTGTTGCTAAAATGACAATAAAGCTTCTTGACTTGATTTGATGGAATAGGCCCCAGCAGACCCCTGTGACCCCAGGTTAGGGAATAAGTGGGTATAAAAGATGAAGGAATAAATAAATTGAAGAGAAGAATCTCTTACAAAATTAGAGTAGCTGTCTGTCTGAGTTTTAAATTAAAAGCAATGTTTCTTAAATCTGTGGCACAAGATATAAATATGACATATATTTTCTCATGAATGCATCTTGTCTTTGAATTTTAGTGATGCCTTGTATATGTTATATTACTGCAGATTTCTCCTCTGCAAATTAGTTCACATTATAATCAGCAAACATTAATCTAAAGCAACAAAAAAAGCGAGGCGTCCAGAGCATCTGGTTGACAGCATTTTCTCAGCTTCTCTGCTGCTGTTACATTGATTTTTAAAATTCTTAACTCGGTTATGGTTCCCTGTGGAATATAATTAGCATCAAGTATTGGTCTACTTTATATGAAACAAAGGCATGGCAACGTATATTAGTTTTATAGCATTAATTTCAATGAGTTTGTCACATTTTTATCAATATAAGTTTGGCTCATGCATTATTCAGGCACTAAAAGAGCCAGGCTTGTATTTTTAACAGTGACGCCACTGTTTTGCTTTATCTGCTGCTGATACTTTGACTTTTCGAAAATTCACAACTAAGTTACAGTTCCCTGTGGAATATAATTAGTGTCATACCCATATCTTGTGGTGAGTGAGTATTAGGTACTGTATGCCAGACAATGTAGTCATGCATTGAATTATTTATAAGTGCAAGAGAAAACTTCGGATGCACGGGTTTGATATTAATCTACTCTTACAGTTTGCTGAAAGATTGTCACTGTTTGTTGATAAAGGGACAGTACATAACCAGGCATGCTACTTTTTCTGTGTTCATGTAGGCAGATTAGCTTTGCTTAATTTCCCGCAGGTGGAGTAAATTCCCCTGCATCCAGTGCTCTGAATGCACTGTGACCATTACAATGCTAAGGTGATTCATGAGGATGCAATTGCCTCTGCTGCAGCTCTGCAATTCAAATCAGTATCACACCATATCTGTTTTTTGTCTAGTTCTCTTATGGCTCCAGCTCTCCAGCACTGTCCAACAGGCAACGCTTCCCAACATTCTTTCGCACACATCCCTCTGCCACACTGCATAATCCCACAAGGGTGCGCCTCTTCCAGAAGTGGAATTGGAACAAGATTGCCACCATCCAGCAAACCACAGAAGTCTTCACTTCAGTAAGCATCTCAATACAGAACACATTTAAACATATTATTCAAATATGTTTTTCCAACAACTGGTACTAGTATTTGTCACTGAGTAGGACATTTATTGTGCAGCAAACCAGTGTCAGCTGAAAAATCTAAATAAATCATTGTAATCTTGAATAGAGGCAGGCCGGCACGGTGGTGTAGTGGTTAGCACTATCAGAGCCAGGCTAAATGGTGATTTTCCAGTAAACGCTTGGCAAATTATGAGCATATCCTAGCTTCAAAAAAGTTTGTTTAGCGAATGTCTTCTGTGGTGGGGTAAAGTGGTACAACAGTGCTTGTAGATATTACCAATTATATTAATAATACCATATTTTCTGTCTCCTCTTTCATATTAAACTGTCATGTTTTTTTAATCTTGTATTTTTGGTGTTGTACATCACTAGGTATTTTATACCACTGTCTCTACATTTTTAAGTAGATTTTCCCCACATCACTCTCTACTCTGTTCCAATTTTTCTCTTTCAGACATTGGATGATCTGGAGCAGCGGGTAAAAGAAGCTGGTATAGAAATTAGCGTGAGACAGAGCTTCCTTACTGATCCTGCTGTAGCTGTCAAAAACTTGAAGGTACTTTGATGAAAAATTAAGGTGCACCTTGAAGGTAACCAGCCTGAAGATGATGGCACGCATAAAAACATTATGTGTAATAAATCAAAACTCTTTGAATTTCAGAAGTCATAGATTACATGACAGCTCAGAAATCATATCTACTGTATTGTCTGGGGCTTAACTGACAGGAGATTATGAGCAAACACAATATTTTTATTGCAGTATTATTACATAAGAATGACATGAGATTAAGGCCTTTTTTCCAAGCAGTTTGAGAGCATGTCTGCATTTCAACAGCACTGTATCTTGCACATTAAAGTGTGTTAAAATTCTATGCAATGTATAAATATAAATTGTGATATTATAGTTTGCATTCACTGTAAGTAGAAATAATAACTGTTTCAATATAATGAAACTACTTTGATAAGATGTTAAAAGCACTATTTAAATGACATATTGTGAACATATTGTATTTACAAATCTTTTATTTATTTATTTTTTTAAGCTACTTTATCAATTTTTGGGGTACTGTGTCATTTAGTTATCCGGTATGCTAAAAATGTGTATTTACACTGCATCCAAACTGACAAACAATTGAAATAACAATTTTACATTCTAAACATTGTAAAGTTGTAAAATGTTTTTAACCCTAAAGGAGTAGAAAATCACACAAAACTAAATATGATGACATTTTTCCTTGGGTTTTAGGAGGATGTTTGTTTTGTCCCTTTTTTATTATTATGTAAATTTTTGATTTATTGTCTAGCGTCAAGATGCCAGAATCATTGTTGGGCTTTTCTATGAGACTGAAGCGAGAAAAGTCTTTTGTGAGGTGAGTTTACACATTTAAATATTTTTACATGTATATTTACATGCATATTTGTCATTTATTATATATATGTGACTGGTATATTTATCTTCTGACCAATCAGATCAGATTTATCAAAAACTTCACATAATTTACACATAACATCATATAATTTATATACAACTTACAATGTATTGAAAACTCCAATATCCAATACGTATGCAACTACGTATTATGTGCATTCTATTTAAACATTCACATTTCATTTAAGCACCCGGGGGTTGTATTTGTGTTGTGCGTATCTACAGAAACATTAATTTCTTATTCTTATATAATTATAAAGAGATACGTTTTTTTATTGATCATTGTCTATTCCTATTTTCTTTTCTCTCTCTGGCAGGTGTATAAAGAAAAGCTTTATGGAAAGAAGTATGTCTGGTTCCTTATTGGATGGTATGCAGACAACTGGTTTAAAATCAAAGACCCAGCTATCAACTGTACTATGGAGCAAATGACAGAGGCAGTGGAGGGACACGTCACTACAGAGATTGTCATGTTGAACCCAGAGACTGTTCGTGGTGCTTCTAATCTGGTGGGGAAAATAGCATTCCTTTTATTTTTAAGATTCATTCATTCATTCATCTTCTGTACCTGCTTATTCCAGAACTTTCCGGGGTCACAGGGGGCTGCTTGAGCCTATCCCAGCGCACATAGGGCGAGAGGCAGGGGGGTACACCCTGGAC
>JAOTQW010000039.1:10596340-10621587 GCA_026260075.1 Sisor rabdophorus | reverse complement strand
TTCGAACCCAGGACCTTCTTGTTGTGAGGCGACGGTGCTAACCACTGCGCCGCCATGCTTTTGTTTTTAAAAGTCAAAAGGAAAATATCAGTAAGTTACCTTCAATGCTATCTGCTTCCACACTAAAGCCATCATCACTAGTGATTTCAACACGTAGTTGTGGCTGGTCTCCTCTAAGAGAGTGATTCTCTGCATTTTCTTGAGGCATCTCATCCTCTGAACCTGAAAGCATCCCTAAAAAAGTATTTCGTGTTCTTTAATCATATGCAAACATTATACATGATACATCAGTACATCTACATTGGGTTGTTTTGCTGTTTATAGTCTAAATGCAGATTATAAGACACGGGTCAGTTGTAAAACTAAGTCTGTAAGTGCAAAAAAAAAATTGATATAGTATACAAAAACGCAACGTGTCTAAATCTACCTGAGTACTTGTTCCAGTCAGACAGTGAACTGCACCATGTGGTGTCCATGGCCTGTGCCTTACTGCCATCACAACCTCGAGAGACAGAGAAACGATCCCAGAGGCCTGGCCTTGAAATAAATAAATAAAGAGAATTAAAATAAATTAAGTAATTCGCAAAACTGGAACATAACTACAGTAAAAGAAAAAAAAATTTTTAACTCTCACCCAACGAAGCTTTAACACTAAAAAGCGATTAAAATCTAATTGTTTACCTTGCACCTTCAGAATCACTACTGTGCTCATCATTGAGTTTGTCTAGGTCAAGGACACCTTTGACTGTTGGTGTTTTAATGCGAACTCCTCCAAACCTACCACACAGTGGAGATAAAACAAAGCTTTTACATAATAATGCAAAATGAATTATGTAAACACAATATCAACATTAAACATATAAACATTGTTTATTGTTTTTATTGTCCATAAATATGACATGTATGCATTTATTTTTGTGTTATGGCTTAGCTATCCATTTCATTTTAACATTATAATCTTATGACAGTAATTTATAATGGAAACTGTGAGAGGCCTGGTATAAGTAGCAAATACCAGTCCTGGTGTCAAACATTATGCTTCTTTGCTAGATGTTCTTATTATAAGTCGAAAATAGCAACTGATTAAAATAAAGCAAAAGTACTCCTTGAAAGACAGTGACATTCTGTGAAAATAATTATAAAATTCAGCAATCATACCTGGCAGCAGCCAAATTGATTTTGCGTTGCTCTTCTGGGACACTGGAACTTTCAGGCTCCAAAAAGTCAGACTTAGTTTTTTTGGTTGCAATGCGATCAGAGAGAGAGGACACCCTTTTCATTCGAACCTGTTTTGGCCGAGAAAATACTGAGGTTGGGGATGGGGAACTTGTGGACTTTGGCTCAACAAGGAGGCCTGGTTGTACAATGACAGAACTTGGTGATTGGGCACTGCCACCAGCAGTGGTGTTACAAGGTAAAGGAGGACTAAGAATTTTATTAGCCTTTCGACTAGGGTCATAATAGCTGGCCATAGCTTGATTAATAATAGCTTGGGCACTTTCAGCAGGATTGTCTGTTAGCTTGCCAGGTGCTCCGGTTACAGCCGCTAATTTGGTTTTTCGAAGTGTCGCAGGTTCCTTCTTTTTCCTTGTTTTTTTTGTTCCAGGTACAGTGCCATCAGTCGATTCTTTTCCAATTCTATTTGTTTTCTGGGATTCCACTGGGGCTGCTGTTCCCTTGCTATTAGTTGTGAGAAGCTGTGTGATTGTATTGGAGTTCTGAATCATAGGTGTTACTATTCTGGGGACTTGGGCTGTTATGGCTGTTCCAGCAACTGCAGGCATGTTGCCTGCAGCTGCCAGAGTAGCAGAGAGAGCATTGCTTTGCAGAAGACTGGCAATCTGTGTGACACAGTTGTAGGAAGGCGAGGTGGGACTTGGTAGCTGGAAAGTGTTGCTTTCAGGATTTTTGACAAAAATTTGTCCAAGACGATTTACAAGCAAAACATGAGGTGTTGGATCCACATTGGGTCCGCCCACCTCCTTCACAGTGAGAATTGCGTGCCCTGGTAATGCTTGAGTCATTGTCTGTTGAGGCTCCAGTGTTGGTCTTGGAGTTGAAAAGTTTATTGAAATTGTACGCCCTGGGGTAGCTTCTCTTTGAACAGGAATAGAACTATATCCATTAACAACAACAGGACACGGATTTGTTTGAATAATGGAGGACACTGGATGCACAGATGTTTGAGAGGTTAACGATGGGACTATGCTGACTGTTGCTGAACCTACAGGTTGTGTGAAATTGGGGTACACAGGGGATGACACTGCCCTAAGGGATGCAAGGGCTACACTAGTACCTGAATGGGCAGGACATACTGAATCAGGCTGAGTAGGCAAATCAGCAGAAAATACCACCTTTGGGACTGGTTGTTGGCCTACATCGGAGAGCGAAATCAGTTTGTTGCAAAAACTTTCCATTGGTGGGAGAACCGTCTTATTTTGGGGAGTGTGGACCGGCTGTAAAGTAATATTTGAAGATGAAGAATTAACAGGTGGCAAAAAAGATGGCTGCAAACATGAAGCAGACTGAAGTGTCAAATTGCTTGTTTCTGCAGGTAATGGTGAGGCCTGTCGGGGAGTCACATGAACTTCGCTTAATGAGTTTGTGAAGGATGCCTTTGTTGATCCTTCTGAAAGGTTATTAGGGCAAATCATAGAACCATCAATGGAGGAAACAAAATGACCACTGTTATGATCCAAGTAGATTTCTTTTAATTCTGTGGATTCGTCTGTGTCTATTTGAGAATCTTCTTTAACAGGAACCAACTCAGTAAAACAGGTATTTGGTGAGGGAGGGTCACATCTATCCAGCATTACAGGTAACCCAAGATCTGCAGGTAAATTGTATACTTGGATGTCTTCATTGAAAGTTGAAAATGTTGAATCTGTTTCCTTTGGCACAACAAAATTAGGTAAAGTCTCCTGAGAGGGCACTACATGACTTGACTGAAATGTCTGACCAATAAAATCAGTGTTTTGATATGTATCCTGGAAACCTGACTTTGTATAAACCTGATTTTCCTGTGGAATCTCAGAATGTGTTGGGCTGCTTAAACTTTGATCAGCTGTACTAACTAAGGATAGCGTACCATATGGTTTGGCTGGAGGTTGGAGCTGACTGCTATGACTAGAAAGTTCCACACACAACCCATTACTATTCCACTGTTTATGATGTTGAGCATCAAGCGGCTGAGATAGTTTCTGAACCTGACTATCATTCTTTAGATTTTGTGGATTACTATTTGTTACACTTGCATCGCTCTCAGTTCCATCATCTACACCATCGAGTTGAGAGATTGATTTTACAGAGGCAGTTGGAGGTGTCTTTGAGGCGTCTCTTGGGACTTTGCAAGTTACTATAGTGCGTGAAAAGTCGAAATAGTTTCCCATATCATCATCAGAGGAACTATTACCCCAATCTTCTGTAGTATGAGGTATTCTTCTGGCAGACACCTCTGCATCTGGACCCCAAAACTCATCCTGATCCTCCCCACCTTCAACAACAATCTGTTCACTACAGTTCATAGCAACTCCCTCATTTAGCACTGTTGCCTCAATTTCAAGTTCGGTTTTAAGTTCTGAAACCGTTAAGTCTGTGTCCAACTGAAAGGGGGTAAAAGGTAATTCCTTGTCTGTGACTAGATGACTACCTCTTTGCAGATCCACTGTGTTTCCCAGCAGTGAGGTTCCATTTTCTGTATGCAGTTCTTTTGGTGATGCCATGAAATTGTGTGGCAGCTCTTCAGAGTCTAACTGATTAAGGTCAAAAGGCAACCTTGGTCTTGTTGAAAGGTGGGTAGGCGAAGTAATAGCTCGGTTAGAGGAAGGAATGCTGCCAGTGCCACCATGCCACATGGGCTCTGGAAAGAGTCCTGAGGTAGAATGGGGTGCCAAAATTCCAGGACCCCAAGCAGAGGAAGCGCTTCGACTGACAGGGCGAGCTGACGAGGAGGTCAACAAGTTTTCAGTAGCACCAAGCGGTAAAATTGGGGAGTTAGGCTGGGTGGGTTTGGAGTTATGAGGACCTCCAGGTCGAAGATTATTTGGGTTTGTTTGAGATCCCATGGAGGTGCAAGAGTTGGGCCCACGAATGCTTGTATTCTGGGGTGCATGTCGCCTTAGTCTGCGGGTGTCATCGAGATCACTAATAGTCAAAATGTGGTGGGACTTGGAAGGGGCTGCTCCTACATAATGCAAACAATACATCAATTGGATATGATACAACTAAATTTTACAGTAATTCAAGGTTAAGATAAAGGAAACTAGGATACCTGGAGATGGCAGTGGTCTAGATAATCCTCCAGCTGGTCTCCGGTTTAAGGGGTAGGCTGAATTTTTGGATCGAGTACTCGAGTCAGGCTTAGGCTTAGCAAAGGAAGATAGTAAACTTGGATTTGCTGGCGTCACATCTCCCACTATAGTTGCAGATTCTAATTAAGAAAAAATATGAAACTTAAATTCTCAAATTATATCACTACATGGCAGAAACATGTTTTAGTATTTTAAACATACCTGATTGAGTACATGGACTGTGGGCAATTGTGCGATTTTCTCCCTGGGCAGCCAGTTCTTCTACTGGCTTCTCCTGAACTGGTGGTCGTACTTCCATGACCCTACATGTGTACTTGCAGCGGCGACGTGGGTTTAATGTGCTCCAGTACCACCGAGAACATCTAATAGCATACAAAAAATATTAAAGACTCTGGGTTCATATATTCATTCATCTTCTATGCCTGCTTATTCCCTAGCTCGGGGTTGAGGAAGTCTGCTCGAGCTTATCACAGCGCACATAGGGCGAAAGGTAGGGGTACACACTGGACAAGTCCCCAGGGCCACACATTGACAAACAACCACACACCCCCTTACTCCTATGGACAATTTAGAGACACCAGGTGTACATGTTTTTGGACTGTGGGAGGAATACCCTCCCAAAAAAACATGCAAACGCCACACAGAAAGACCCGAGAATCTAACACAACCTTCTTGCTGTGACTTGAACGTGGCAACCACTACGCCACCGTGCCGCCTTGAATTAAGTAAATCTGATGACTGTGTAATTTAAGTCCTTATGTTGTATATCTATAAGGATATTTTAGGCAGACATTTTGTAATATTGGACCTATAGCAAAAACTTTAATTTAGGAAGACTTTTCAAACCACTGCGACCCTGTAATAACTTATACTCTACCACAAATTTTAAGGTCAGTATGTATTGTGTAAGCTGCGTTAAAAGCTTACTCACAAAGTCAGTTTAAATGAGGAAATTAAAATAAACAAATAATTTAAGTTTTACAAAATAAAAAAGGCAGTATAGGGGTACAGAAAGATTTTCATTAAACAAGCTCAAATGACAAACAGTAGGATTCAAAAATGACTTACTCATAGCCTACTGGAACAAGTTTTCCTTGAATTGCTGAAAGTTCATTTAGCTTCCCAAGATTTCTGACTTGAAGAGAACCTAAAGATTTAAAAACAATGTGACTTTACCAATAAAACAATAAATAATACTGTTAAGTGATTTATTTTTATTCTTGGGATGCTTACCAATCATCATATTAATATATTCCGGTTCTAAACCGGTCAAAAACTTTCTACGAAGGCTGATCCCCTCAAAGTCCACATAGACCCTACGAAGAACCTCAAACCCTTGTCCAGTAATAATCTGCAAAGTGAAAGCGTATTTAAAAACTTCAAACTATTGTAAACGTATGAAAGGGCAAAGAAAATAAAGCATGTTTAATGCAAAAAGTACTTTTCCACTGATAAGATCACGGTGCTTATAGCAGAAGACTTTCTTGTCATCCTGGAAGACACAGTTGCGAGAACGGGCACACATGAAGTGGTAGTTGCTTTGGCAGGAAGTAAGGCAGCAGCCCACTGTTGCCCCCGTCTGGTTACACCGTTCACAGCGCTGTAGAAAAAATTATTTAACGGATTAAACAGAGATATATTAAATCTTGTGAAAAGTAAAAATACATTATAAATGTTTAATAGACATTTAATTGTTACACAATTGTCAAAATATCTACTTCATATTATCTGGCTAAAATGACAAGGCAAGTGGTTGTTATGTAGTAGGCAATTAGATTTTAAATTCCTGCTTAACAGAGATAAGTAATTATTTAAAAAGATGTTCAGGAGGTTTTAAATCAATTAGAGTTTTTGTAGCTATAAAGTTAGGGAATAAAAAAAGATGAATGAATAATATTGTTCACACTTACTAAACGGTTGAAGCTTATGTGGAAGCCATGTTAAAATACATGACCACAGATGTAGACATTTATCGTATCTTACTGGTATAAAATGACATACCATAAGGCGACCTCTAGCAACTGCACTATGCACATGCATTAGGCAGCCGTTATCCTCCTCAAACACTTCAGCTGACCACCTTGAGCAGTTTACATGAGCCCACTCATTTTGTCCGAGATAGAGTAGACGGCCTGCATCCTGCAGAAGTAAATTAAAAAAAACAACAGTTTTTTCAAATGGTTGTAGGATTTTTTTTTACAATTGTATCTGCTAAAAATTTTAGCAAAGATGGCTCTGCTTACACTAGATTTTGCATCTCCATACTTCTGACACAAGACACACTGCCGCCCATCCTCCTTGGACCACCCAGTGTCAAGATCGTCTCGGGGAGTTCGTGATTTTTTACCTGCCATCAAACCAAAAAGATTCATGTAAAACGTAATATCAAAATAGAATGTACATTTCATGTTTTTCTTTTAAACAGATTAGCAAAAAAGAAACAAATGAACTGATATTACCAGTCAGTCTCACGCTCATGCTTAAATCCCTGTATTGGCCACTAACAGGTCTGCGAGACAGAGGGGTAGGAATATTTGCTTCATCTTCCCTTTTGATCTGCATAAGGCTTCCTGCTTGTTTGGTGTTTACACTCTTCTCCTCTCGTTCCCGCCACTGGGCAAATGCATGCTCATTCGTTGGTGGTATTACAGCATTCAAAAGCATTCCACTAGAAAACAAAAGAAGAAAAAGAAAAGTGTGGAAGCATTAACTGTTGCTAATCTGTATACTTGTTATTATGAGAGCAGGTGTGGTCTGCTGTAGAGGAGGCAGGTTAAAGGAACAGGCAGGTTATTTGCCTTGTCATAATCAATCGCTACCTTCAAACTGTTTGGTGTGCAACACAATAACTAAAACCTTTTCAGTTGTAACAAACATTGGTATTAGTTGTGTTTATTCAGGTTAGGTTATTTCTTTCTTACACACTAGATGTGTATAAAAAATACAACATTGTATTATTTATCATCAGTGGTAGGAAAACCCACACAAACTTTTATTTTTTTTTAAACTACAATCCAAAAACATGTACATTAGGTTAAAAACTGGTGATTCATAATTTCCTATAGGAAAGAGTTTCAGTGTGGCGCTGTGGTGGACTGGTGACCTGTCCAAGGTATTGCCTTTATGCCCATCTCCATTAGGGAGCTAAAATAGACTCCAGCAGACCTTTGACACCCAAATTAGGAATGAAGCAGACAAGAAAATTAATGAATTAATGAAATCTGTGTGGTGTATAAAACACTCACGCTGGGAGGTGTTTGGATCGAGGCTCCCATACTTTAGGATCCTGGCTGTTGAACCAGCTGAAAACCTCTTCCATGAGCTGAAAGAGAAAATGCTTTGATATACATGTAATAATTTATGAATAATCTTTCTATTGGAAATAAAGTATAGACTAATGCTGACCTTTAAATAATAAGAGCGAGCCAGAGCGGTTGACTTTTGGTCTTCTGGTAGGGTTTCCTCTTCCTCAAGCCTTTTGCGAATCACTTTTACCACATCCTCGTGAAAAGATTTCTACACAGTGACAAAGGTTTTAACAAACCTCTACTCAATTTTTGTGATCGATTTAACTACAATGAAATACATGATGTATAAAATGCAAGATTTTCTCTCTCTCTTTTTTTTTTTTACTAATTACTCACCAGTGTTGTGTAAAGACCTTTGTCAAACTTTTTTCCTACTGCACGCAAATCACAGACAGAAAGAACTTCATCTCTACTGCCTCCATCACCAGTGTCATCAAAAACTGCACACTAATAACAAAAAGCAAGAGCTGTATTAAATATGAAAATTTTTACCTAATCCTTTTTTTTTAAACAGTGTAAGTTAACTGCACCTCGCTGCAAGTGACCAGGTGCTGAGTGAGAGTAGAGCTCAGCAGGCAGGCGAGAACTTTCTCTACTCCAGCTCGGAGCTCCAGCAGCAGGAGTTCCCTCCAGCCTCCTCCGTCCTCACTCTCCTGAACCATACCGGCTTGCGCTTGAGTGCAGGGCTGACATGAGTACACAACGCTCTCTGGCAAACTGGACAGGATCTCGTACAGATCGTCTGGCAGGACAATGAAGAACAGAACATGAGAATGTCTCTGCTTGAGTAAAACACAATTTAGTGGAACTTAGAGACTCTAACACGTTGGAAATTGATGAAATAGTAAAACATACTCTAACAGTGACAGGAACTTGTGGTGACAAGGATAAATGTTCAAGCCAGGCTAACTCTATTATAGATCTGACAGGAAAGCATGGCCAGATAAGATTATTTAAGCACCTAGGATAATCCAACTATAGAAGGTTTGCAAAGAAAGCTTAATTTTTCCAGATGTCTGCAAAGATATGCTTAAACATGCTCAACTAACTGGTGTGTAAATGACTCCAGTTAATTCTATCCTAATATATACTGAATTGCAGCAGGTTACAATTGCAGAAATAAAATGAATATTTCTTTTGTTATTTATGCGGTTTTTAGCAGTCAGGCTCACCCGTCAACCCCTCACACTTGGCATGAACCCAGTGGTTACATATCGAGCACTGCATCATCTGGCTCTCATAATCATTGTCCTCGTAGCACTTGAAACACATTGTACAGTAGTTACCTAGAAAATCAAGCAAGATATCAATCAGACATCATTGTCGTCACATTTGGCTTTGTCTTTAACAGTAACAAAGATGAATGTGTTGTTCTAAATTCCTCAGTTAACACAATGGGGCTGTTTACCAAGGTCACCTCATGTGTTCTTTCTGACTGGATAGCCATCTGATTTAAAGAAGTCCATATGAATGTGCAAAATGCATTTGAGGTGCATATGAATCTGATGCTCAATCCACATTTCAGAACAAATTGGACACGTCTAGGTATTGACCAGTTTGTCTGCTCCCACATAAAAGTATGTCACTTACTTTAATACCCTTGGTGATTAGTACAGCCTGATGGGTGCAAGTGTGCCACGTTATTAAACTGATTTGCGGGGTAACAAATATATTCTTAGTCTGCAATATATCTTATCACCAGTGTTGACACCCAGCTTACAACCACATATTATACAGCAAGAATGCTGCACATACTGGAATAATCGCTGTCTTTTGGGTTTGTAAGTGTTGTTGCAAGCTTTCATGTTTTTATTTTTAGTTCAGCGGAGATATTTGCATTCAACATGGGAATAGAAGATTCGACTCTTATCCGTTTAAACAAAAAAATACGATCAGAAAAAGTGAACAGGTGTATATGGGTCCAATGAGTTCAATCAGTTCATGGTTAGATTACTTTTTGTATATAAGTACGTCAAAAAAAGTAAGCAATTTCCTACAGAAATAATAAATGAGACCTGAGACATTAATAACTTAAATGCAATCTCACAACCTCTGTAAACTCAGAAAACGATTATTTTGTAATATGGTTAGAGCTTCTACCTTGATCGTAAAGTCGAGTGCAGTCGGGACATAATCCCTTATCCTGGTTCCACTCGGTGTCCCAGCTTTTTCCTGGAGTCACACCACAGCTTTTACACCTGATGCACGTCATACACACCTATAAAAACAAAATTATTTTAAAATCTGTGCTAACAGTAAAATGTACATGACATCATTGCTTTTTTTAACAAGGCCATTATTGAAAGAAAAAGTCAAGTAGCTTAACATTTTTCCTTAATATGTATCTGATCAACCCTACAAATCCTTAATCAACAAGCTCAAAAACTTCCCATTACAAGCACAACAGCACTTGTAGTGAATGTACAACTTACGCAACAGTGTAAATTGGCTTTCCCATAAAAAAATTATCACACATCCATTAATATCTAAACCTCTAGCAATGAAAGTGAGCATTCCCCTAGAAGATGTCCAAATTGGGTCAAAGTAGCCATTTTCCCTACCTCTTGTCTCTTAAAGTTCTCAGGTGTAAATGGGAAGCAGGTGTGTTAAATTTGGTGTTAACGCTCTAACTCTCTCTAACTGGTCAATGAAAGTTCAACATGCACCTCATGGCAAAAAACTCCTTGGGGACTGAAAAAAAAGAAGTGGGCTCTATATAAATATGGCCTAGGCTTCAATAAGATTGCCAAGACCAAAAACTGAGCTACAGCATGGTGACCAAGATCATACAACAATTTAACAGGACAGGTTGCACTCGCCAGGGTTAACCAAAGAAGTTGAGTGCAGTGTCATATCCAGATGTTGTCTTTGTGAAATAGACATATGAGTGCTGCCAGAATTGCCACAGAGGTTAAAGGGGTGGGGTGAGGGTCACTGTTTAGAAGAGGCCTCCTTCTGGGACTACAGCTATGAAGACCAATTTTAAAGATGATGCACAAGAAAGCCTGCAAACAGTTTGCTAAAGACAACCAGGGACAAGGATTACCAGGACCATGTCCTGTAGTCTGATGAGACCAAGATAAACTTATTTGTTTTAGATGATGTCAAGCATGTGTGGCGGAAACCAGGCAAGGTGTACAAAGACAAGTGTGACTCGCTTACAGTCAAGCATGGTGCTGGGAGTGTCATGGTCTGGAGCTGCATAAGTGCTGCCAGCACTCTGGGGAGCTACATTTTATTGAAGGAACCATGAATGCCAACATGTACTGTGACATACTGAAGTAAAGCATGTTTCCCTCCAAGAGGGAACCACTGCCTTGGTAAAGAAGCTATGGGGTAAAGGCGAGGGCTTGGCCAAGAAGGTCTCCAAACCTAAACCATATTGAGCGTCTGTGGGGCATCCTTAAACAAAGTGGAGAAGATTAAGGTTTTAAACATCCACCATCTCAGTGATGTAGTCATGGAGGAGTGGAATAGGATTCCAGTGGCAACCTGTAAAGAACTCCATGTCCAAGAGGTTAAGGCAGTGCTAAAAAACAATGGTGGCCATACAAAATATTGACATGTTGGACCCAATTTGGATATTTCCTCCTAGGGGTGTAATGGCTGTGTTGAGTTTTTTCGATGTGAATGCGAATTTATACTGTTACACAAACTGTACATTTAATTTACATTGTAGATTTACATTATTTTACTTCTTTAGTGTTTTCTGCTAAAAAAAGAAAAAATATATATATAATTAACAAAGTGTCAGTTATAAATATATATAAAAGTATACTTCTACATTTGTTACATTTGATATTTTTATTCTACTTTTTTGTATATTCTGATTTAAGTCCTAAATAAGATCCTACTTTGGGTTGTAGTGTGTATAATCACATATTGTGACAAACTTTCATTTTCAATTTGAACTATAACATTTTTGTCATTTAAATGCCAATATAAATTAATGCCATTCGAGGCAAAGCAGAAACCTGTTTACTCACCCATGGCCTCTTACGCTTATTGGGTTTGGGATAGTTTGGCCCAAGACAGGCAGGATGATAACAGTTTTGGCATCGTTCACATTCAAGCAGAGGCTATGTAAAGGTGAAATATACAAGTGATATTTTTAATTAAATAAAAAGAAAAAATGCAAAAAATTTACAATTTAAAACACATTCTGATGCCATGCAAAAATAAATGTTCTACATTGGATTTCAGTTTCAATTAAAATCAGATTAAATCAAATTAAAGTAAAATTTTATTTGGGTCACATAACATTTTATTTTAATAAATTATGTAAAATTTATTATAAAAAATAAAAAAGGTTAACCAACTTTGGAATGTCTGTTCTTGCGACCACACACACGGCAAAACTTGCACTGACGACAGCACCAGTTCTCCTTGCTGTCGTCCAGCGGTCGCTCTGATGGCTCCAAGCAGAAGTAGTGAAATGGTTCACAACACACTTGACAAAACAACAGCTGGAACAAACACAGTTGAGAAAAAAAATAAGTAATATTTTTTTAAATAAAAAAAATTCACAAACACACAAAAACACAACGGTTAAATTATAAGGCTCTATAACCAATACCTCATGTTGTCCTTTGCTTGCACACAGCAGGCACACGGATGAAGGCATAAGAGGCACAGAGGTGAGGATACTTAAACCACCGGTTGACCAAACACCTTGCAAGCTGCAGTCCTCCTGCACAGGAAATTAACTGACATTAATAGAATGGATATTTGAATATTACAATTACACCCCCACCCCCTGCTGTCAGAACAATTAAATAGTGGCCCGAGTAGGTTGAATACATCAAGCTATTTCACAAAAACCTAAAATATAAATAACCTGCCCTTCTCAAATTAATGTACTCAAATATTTGCACATAGTTTCAGTGTCAACAAAAGTTGTTTTGTTTGTGGAGTGTTAATATGTAGTATGTGGAGTGTTAATATGTGGTATGCAAAACAATTGAAAAGTCATTTTTAGGATGTCTACAGAGTTTACCAAGTTAAAATATAGACTTTTTAGGACATTGTTAATGCCGACTTATACCCACTTAACTACAAAAGGTGTGATAAAATATATGCCTATACACGCATACATCTCTTCATATGGGCTTAGATACTTTTATTGCCTTCTGCTTTTATGCTCTTTGTATTCAGTTTAAAAGTTCCTCTCGTAAACATTTTCACACACCGGCTTTCTTGAGTCATTTCTCATTAAACCTGGATTTATCCACGGCAGCCACCTGTATTTTGACTTGCTAAATCAATTATTTCTGATTGCGCAACAACTACAGCGAGGAGAAGAAAACTTTAATCTGGATTGTATACACTCATAAGGCATGTTTTTGCAGACCTTTTTTGTACTAATCAATTTGGAATTTTTTAGGCAAGGTTGTCTCACATGTACTCCTTGTGCTTGCGTGGGTTTCCTCTGGGTGCTTCGAGTTTCCACCCACAGTCTAAAAACATGTACATTAGTTTGATTGGTGACTCTAAATTGCCCATAGGAGTGAATGTGGTTCGTTCTATGTGTCTCTGCAATGAAATGGTTATCGTCCAGAGTGTAACTCTGCCTCTCTGCTTATGTGCGCCGGGCTAGGCTCCAGCAAAAACTGTGACCCTGAATTAGGGAATAAGTGGGTATAAAGCAGATGAATTAAATGACTAAAATTGGAATTTTTGCCTTTTGACACCTTTTTATTAAAAGAAATTGAGATTTTAGGGCTTTTTAAGTGGCACCCTGATTATAAGTGAATTAATAGCAAATTTTTATACATACATACATACTAAGAGACTTGAATGTAAATGCTTAATGTATTCAAAAGATGCACAAATTACACCCGTGTATAATTTTTTTGTTGTTTTTTTCTGACGTACCTTAAAATCTACACAGATCTTATATGTGGGCTCGGAGGGTTCGTTTATTCTTTCAGAGAATCCATTAGCCAGCGCTGCCAAGACACTGGGTGGCGTGTGCTCCTGGGAACCAGAGAAAGTTTTTGTTTAAAACTTCTGCACGATAAATTTTTGTTATATATGTTAAATAAGTTCATTCCTAATGGGCCAGTGCAGAGTTTAGTAATTAACTAATTAAACACACCTAAACCAAAGAATCAACATCTTGCTAGATACACTTGAAACCTGCAGGTAAGTGTGCTGAGGCAAGTTGGAGCTAAACTCTGCAGGGCACTGGCCTTGCAGGACTGAGATAAAAACAGTATATTGCAAAAATGTTATATTAAATGTAAAAAAAAAATTAAACAGCAGCTGTGCATACAAATTATGAAAAGTAGGCAATATATTTAATGTAGTAGGTAATATATAAAATAGTTTTTTTAAAGATTGAGAAGAATTTAATTTAGTTTTAGAAAAAGTATCCTAATTACTTTTTTAAGTAACGCTGAGCTGATGTCAGAGGTTTTCATTTTCACAGATGAGCACATCATACAAACAGAAAATCTCATTCTTATTAGCACTACTACTATTTATTTTTAACAGTTTTTGCAATGACATGTGATCTCTGCTTATTATGCTGTGTAAAAGTGCATCTGGGGACTTTTGTTTTAATTTGTTTGACCTGCTGAATTTAACCAGAAAAATTATACAAATCGAGTAAAAACAGAACCAAGTTTGTTGAAGTCAGACTTTTACACTTCCTCTGATAACAATTTGTTACCTTATCAGGTTTCCGTCTGATGTGTGGAACGCGATTGAATCCAGGCCGACGATGTCGTATTCCCTCATCAAGACCATCGCCAACAAAGTCATCCAGTGACACAAAGTCTGTGAGTGATTTAAACAAAAATCACAAACACTATAATATAAAATAACATAACTTAGATAACAGAATATCTAAGAATAACACAATAGATAACGCAAAACTATTATAAATATAACATTCGGTCCTTAAAAGATCAGTGAGGCAGGTGAAACAATGCCACACTGTCTACACTGCTATGCAAAACAGCACTGCTCAGAACACCACACAATAAATCTAAAAGTTGTACAAGCCTAAAAAAATACTACCAAAATAGTCCTTTAAAACATTAGAAAATGCAACCTCACTGATGTAAACAAAAAAATTAAAACATGTGCCACATCTTATTATCAATAATCAAATCACTAAAAACACATCAAAATCAGCTCACATTTTTATATAAAAACACAATTAACCCTATGCTAATGCCTCTTTACCGCTGTTGCGGGGACCAGAAGCTCTCCTCCGGGCTGGTGAGGTAGAGTGTTGGGCCCTGTTTATGTCCGGGTCAAGGTCAGAGTCATAATCCAGCAGATCGCAGTAGTAGCGGGGTTTGACAGTGCGCTTGGGCTGCTTCCGTAATGATGGGCTCTGACTGTCTCCTCCAACAGAAGCCGCTTCTGTTCCTTCACACTCTTCATTACTTGAATGGTCTGCACTGACTAATGAGCGACGCCTCTTTATTTGTCCTGCACACACAGGCACATACAGAAAGAGAGAGAGAGAGAGAAAAATATGAGTGGTAGCTCTAAAAGCACCTAAAAGGGAAGGCTAGAAGTAAAAAAAAAATTGTTGCTGGACAAAAAATTATCAGTGAAAGTCAATTGCTTTGTGATTTTTCTTTGTTAGATGTACAGTTTCCCATAGACAGCTCACATGATGTGATGTTGAAATCATTTTAAAACCGATTTACCCACAGAAATTAGATTTACTACCATATACATTTAAATTTGCACAATACAAAAGCCTTTATCAATTCAATCTAATTCATTATTTAAAAAAGTTGATTAATTTATAATAATACCAGACAAGTAAATAACTCTTGCACACTCAAAAACAATCTTAATGCAATCATGAGATTGTACAAAGAGCAAATACCGTTTACCTTTATATAGCTTGCCACATAGTCTCAAGGCTTTCCTTTCCTCAACCTCGTCACAGCGTTTAAACCTTTAGGACAAAAGCAGCAGGTTAAGCAATTATTAAGGCTGAATATATACAACATAGTCATTAGGTGTTAACGTTAGGAGTGGGGAAAATTAGTTTTTGCGATGCATGGCAATGAGGAACAATGACGATTGCTCTGCTTGGACAGTGACATGCTCAAGCGTTTTGCAGAGAGCACTGAATTTAACCCAACCAGAAACCTTTCAGTTACACTGAAATTAATTGACCTCTGAGTGAAACTGAAACCCCAGACTTATTACTCAACATTACTGTACTTTTTAAAATGGTGAAAATTTTTACTGCTATGTTTTAAGATTTTGTAGAAATCCTTTGGTGGATTAGTGTGGAGGTTAATATAGCAGTAAAAGGGAGACTAGAGCAAGAAAAGAAAAAAAACCCAAAACCTCCCCACCACATGATTATGACATCTTTCGTCTATATAGTGCATGTCAATTTAATTTATATATGAATTTTATGCTGTATATTAAATAATGAACCGAAACAAGACTATGTTGTCAATGCACTTACACACAGCACTGCCTTTTAGTGTTTCGGCCACCAAATTTGGGTTTGTCCAGGCAGTTAACACACTTTCCACAGTCCTCTTCATGAAGGCAGCCTTTACACTGGCCACATCGACGAGCATGCGCACGTGCTTTACGGAACTTGGGTGTCCTCTGCTCTATGATGGGGCTGTCTGGGTCAGATTGTGATGCCACGTCTGTAAATGCAGTACAATACACCTTTATCTATCAGGAAAAAACATTTGACTTTCGATGATCAACATGAACAAAAAAAATACGAGACAGCTAAAGAGGAAGACCAATGCTGAAGACAATTATATGGCATTGTGTAGAAACCCAAAGATACTTACATTTATTTATTTGATATTTACAACTGATCAACCGGTGGTTTAGGGCCTTGCTCAGGGAGCCCAGAAGTGGTAACTTGGACTGCTAGTTAAAAGAAAGTGGGCACCAACATCTTAACTAGGGCGGGGCAGTGGCTAGCACGGTCACCTCACAGCAAGAAGGTCCTAGGATCATTTTTTTCCCAGTAAAATATCCTGTATCTAGTTGGTAATAACTGTGACGTTACCTTTAGCTGTAGGTGATGGAGAGATGCCGGATCTTTCATGCAGTGGAAGAGCACTCAGTCTGGGGATATCATCTGGAATGATGGCACGAGGTTGTCCAAGTACCACAGCTGCTGCTCTGCAAACATGCTTGATGCGTGGGCCTCCTCTGGCCGGCTCCAGCTGAGTAAAAGCATAGTTAAGCGATAAGAATAGGATGTGTAGTTGAGCGCTATAACTAGATGTTAAAAGGTCACAGATTTACCTGCTCTGGGGAAGTTAAACTCTTCTCTGGACAAGAATTTTTCAGTGGCGCAATTGGTTTCCGGACCTGCCTCTTCCCTGCTGCGATTCGGCTTTCGGACAAGAGCTGCATGCACAAGAAAGCAAACTTTAAGAAAATTTGAAATTCTAAACATTTGGATTAGCAGTGCTGGCAAAGATACTCTCTTCTTACTTCCATGAAAAAATAACCATGAAAATGTATAATATTCTATCATGGTAGTTCATGACTATTACGTTTACAGATTTGCTACAAACCTGCTCTTTATATAAATTCCTAGGGTGGAGCAACATAAATGATTTAATCTATTGTCAGAAGAGCTTAAACCACTTCTTTACCTGAGTGTTTATAATTGGGAGTGATTGAAATGATATTGCTTTTGCCTCAATTATTCTTTCTGATATTAGCTAGATGCATCGGACACAAATGGCAAAAAGAGGAGCGATAGAAGACAAAAACAGCTATTTTCAAAAGATACGCTGATTGGAGGATTAGAGAAAGAACCTGCTAGCTTTTAACTTTCCAGTTGAAATAATGAAATAATGGGGAAAATATGCTAGAAAATATAAATATATAAATATTTCCTACCCGTGATGACTTGAGTTGCTTTTGCTGGTCAATTTTGATGAGCTGAACCTTGGCCTTCTTGAGGAGGTTAAACATGCGCTTATTGGCACCGGAGAGGTGAGGACGCTGGGTGACATTTTTTTCTTTTGACTCCAAGACGTCCTTAGCCTTTTGATCAAAGCACCGCTCCAATTTCTGATCTTTTGATTTAGCTTGAAACATGTTCTCGATATCTGTCATTAACAAATTGCAGATTTGTTCCTATGAGAGCTATACCATGTTTATGACTCAACATAAAATAATGTGCTAAAGTGTCATTGAAAAAAACAAAGATGCAGAGGCCTTACCCATAGATTTCTTGGGAAGCGAAATGTCAGTATGGATGGAGAATTCATCTGGCATATCATCTACCTGCTCTTCCTGTTTTTGTGCTAAAAACTTATTGCCAAGGGTCCGCACACAGATAGATACTTTACGAACAACTCCTGGTGTGTCAAGATCTTCAATCTTTAGTTTTGCCTTTTCTGCTTTAATATCAGAAATAGATTGAATTAAACTGGTTTCATTTTGCAGCTCAACCTTTGGTCTCTCAGCAGAGAGTAAAAGAGGTTTTTCGGTTTCAGCCAATGGCAACTTTTTTGGCTTTTTCTTGGTGGAACCAAGGTTTAGCTCATCTTTGAGTTTTTTATAGAGTTTCAGGTGTGATTGTGGCTTCCTAAATTTCATGCTGGGTTTCTTTTTTTGAGTCGGATCAATTAGTGAATCGAATGAGAAATCTTCAGCAGACAACAAGGCCTCATACTTCCTTTCGATATCTTGGTCAAAATTAAAAATCTCTGTACCAGCAGGCTCCAGCACCTGCCAATTAAAACCCGGATCTCTGAGTAATGATTTTCTTTTGCCGGAAGATTTATCTTCACTTGGGTTTTCCAAGTCACTTACTGGCTCAAGCCTAGATTCTTCAGCGGAAGACAAATCGAAATCCAAATGCGCATCAGGTAGTTCCAACAGAAGATCTTCCTCATCCTGGGATGGAAGAAAGAAAGGCTCATCTTTTTCTTCGCTACCATCTCTCTTTTTTGATTTTGGATTTAAAGCCAGTAGCTGTCCTTTTTTCTGCGCATTTCTTCGGGGGAGATCGGACATGTCAGCATCGTCCATAAATCTCTTTGGTGTTTTGATCACCCTTGAGGAACGGGCACTGACAACAGGCATAATAAAATGCTTAATGTTTTTAACAAATTTAGTTTTACCGGGTTGAACGTCAAAAGAATCAGGGTCTGGTTTCTCATCAATCGAATCTTTTTCTTTGTCATCGTTGCTTTGAGCACGAAGCTCACGTTCCATTTGCTGTACAAAAAGCTTTGCCCTCCTTTTTTTCTCTTCAAGTGTATAAGGAAGACTTGATGACACATGACTTTTTCTGTATTTTGTTTTAAGTATGTCAGCTAGCTTGGACCGGGATTGCTCAGAAGCTACAACTGCTGGGCATCCATCAGCCTTTTCTTCTGTTAACTGTCTATGGAGTAATCTCTTTCTGCGATGTTTCAACCTTTGTCCTATTAAAGTCCTTCGCCTTTTCTTGCTTTGCTTGATTGTTTGTTGAGTATTATGAAGAGTTTCTGCTTGATCAGGGATGGTCAGTTGAGGCTCCAACACAAAGACCTCTGCATTCTCTGCTAAAGGTACTTCCTGAGTTGTAACCTCAGGCTGCATTTCCGTTAAGGTTTGAGGAGGTACAGCAGCACAACTGACACCTGTAGGTTTAGCTGCCTCAGACACCGGTGCTTCACATCTTGGGAGGGACCCTTTTACTTTTAAAAGAGCAACCTGGCCAGTGCACTTTCGTGGTTTTGGCGATTCTGGTAATTTTTCCACCTTAAGTTCAGTTTCGGTAGCTGGAGCATCCATGTCAGACGCTATAGCTTCAGTCTTAGCAGATACAACTTCTGCCTCAATGGAAAGAGCTTCTATGTCAACCGATGGAGCTTCTTCCTTAGCGTCTGCAGTGTTCGCCTCAGTGACGGAACTATTGGGTTCAGCTATTATTTTAGAATTAGGGTCATCAGAGGAAAGGGCAATTCTGGATTTCCTCTTGCAAGTCGTCCAGGGTTTATGTCTTACACGCTTCTTTCGAGGAGAGTTAAGACTTAATTTGTGTCTAGCCTTAGGCATGAGAGGAGGAGCTGTAATTTCTGTCTGGTTATCTATATTGGCTGGAGAATGTTGATTGGCTTCATTCAAAAATTCTATTGGTATAGACGTACTTGTGACCTGCTGAATTGAAAGTGCCTGTTTTAAGCTATCTTGTTTTCCTGGTGAGGACATAACCTTTATTTGAAGGGAAGGAACAAAATTGTTACCAACTGGCTCTAGATCTGCCGTTACAGCCTTCTCTGGATGCATTTCTTCTACAAGCGGAGATGCACCAGACACTTGCGTATCCTCCTTATCTTTTATTACGGTCACCTCAACTTTATTTTCTACACTTGCTTCAGCATGCTTTTTGGACATCAACTCACTATCTAGTCTTGACTTCGCCCCCTCATTCTCTTCTAACGACACATTATTATCATGTCTAAATTTTTGCTCCTCGTTATCCTTTCGCGATACCTCCTCACTTTTTTCAGAACTCGACTCAGCTTTTTCAGAAACCGTATTATCTTCCTCGGTGACATCTGTATTTTCTGAGTTGTTGGTACCATCAACAGTTTTTAATTCCCGACTTTCTGAATCCTGCAGAGTGCCAACCATTAAAGTGTCAGCTAAAGTAGATGTATGTTCCTCTGAAACCGCCAGGTTGGTTGCACATTTTGATTCTGTCTCTTTGCAAAGGCTCTCTGGTGCTTTGTTTAGATTTTCTTGAGTTGGTGGACAAACAGTTTTGCTTTTGCACTTTACCAGTGTTAGGGTCCAAATAAACTTGCTGCATTTCTTGCGTGACCTGGCTTTTGGGTTTCGTATTCTTGTCAATTTCAAGCCTGGGATTCCCACAAAACTGTTTTCTATTGCGTCTCCAGTAATTTGCTGAGACAAAGCATCAGTGTCCTTGTCAACCTTTTCTAACAACTTGTCCATTCTATTCCTCTTCTTCCGTTTTTTCTTTTTCTTTCTGGAAGTTGTTTTAAGCTCCTCAACTGTTGACACTTCTAATATCGACTCTGACAAAGTAGTCTCATCTTTATGGTCCCTGGATTCCTCAGTGTGGCTCAAATCTAATCTGTTTCGCCTCCGAATCACAAGCTTTTTAACTTCTGTGCTTTCTTGTGACACACTGTCTGTTGTGTCTGTCTTTTTTGTACCGATGTTTGGCTCTACAGCGTCACCACACGACATTGACCGGGTCTTGCGAGTTGATTTCCTCAACACTTCCTCTACTTTTTGGTCATCAGCATTCACATCCGGCACACTCTGTGAAACAGCTGCCGATCTTCCTCGTCTTCTGATGAAGACCTTTTCTTTTACCTCGACCAAACTACTTTCTGTGGATTTCGCTTCTCTCTTTAACTTCACTTGTGCAGACGATATAGCACTACGATTTTCTTTTGTTTCAGACTTCTGCAATGCATCTGCCTTAATTCTTCTCTTAGTCACTAACTTAATAGTAATCCTTGGAGCAGATAAAGCATCGTCTTTAACAGAGCCTCTTTTGCGTCTTCGTTTCGTTAACTTATCTGAGCCAGAAACAGTATCTTCAATCGAAATGGCATTGCCAGACTCTTTAATGGGAAGTTTCTGTGAAATACCAGAATCATTCTGAGGTGCTTGACCCTGATCCACAGCTTGGACTGTAGCAGAAGTTGGTCTTCGACGTACCCTTTTTGTCGAATTCGTTGATGCCCGATTACCTAAAAAACAGATTTAAATGGAGACTTTATCATTTAAGCCTCATAAATCACTGTGTACTGATATGTAATTTCTTTACATTTTAGGAGCTATTAGGTACACAAGTTAAAATGTGTATCAGGGTGGTGAAAAATGTAACTCATTCAAAACTGACTTTAAAAAAGCTGATTTAAGTTTGCATTAATATTTAATAAAAGCCTCAGTGCGGCTCAAATAACTTCCCCATTCACTCCTGTAGTGGCCACAGACATATGCTGATATTGTCTCAATAGCAACCATCTCAGAAATCCTAAGGACGAGTTTTTAGCCACTCACTTTACTTTAAATTAAAGGAATGTAATATGTACTGTGCTGCAATACAGTAGTGTGTATTGTATCATTTTGTATTGTATCGTGACATGTAACATTTTAAACCTATTACCAATACACAGTCAAATGCAACGTAAAAATACACACAACAACTACTAGCCAGAATTTATATTTTGCTTTATGCACAAAATGTGGGTAATTTAATACAGGGTTTTTATTTATACTGACCAGGTAAACAAACAGTTATGCTTAATTTTTAGCAACATTGGATGCTGTGTGTTCACTCTTTCACTTACGCTGTAACCGATTTCTTCTGGACTTTGCAGGAACACTGCTGCTTTTATTTTCAAACTCAAAACCTTTGAATTCTGATCCCTAAAATCCAGAAAAAGAAAACAATATATTTAGTTCTCATGCATTTTCCAGACTTATTTTAAATACTAATTTTACACCGGGTGTCTACTCCCAAAGAGCAATTTGTTGCATTTTCAAAATATTAAGCTTAGCAATGAAAAATGAAACTGTTATAAATAGGAAAGTGTAAATCTATTCATACATCTAGCTATTGTGATATTTTTCCTGCAATAGTATATTATTATGGTAACCTTTAGTATTAATACATAGTTTTTAAACGGTTTACACTTATATTAATATTATATTACGGGTAAGTTCACAAGTATGTTTGTGTAAATTTGGGTGACAATTAACTGTCAAAGAAATAATTGCAATTATATCAATTGACTGCCTGTCTTGGGTTTTAACAATAATCTGGCTTTGCCAAATTATTGGTGTCTGAAAAACAACTAAGCATAAGCATCGTTTCTCATTTTTTATGAAGTTGCATTATGGGTAATTGAGCTGGCAATGGAGCCCTTGTAAAGCCCACTTTTAGCATCATTGCTTTACACACTTGAAAGCAAGGGTTCTGCAAGTACTACAGTGCACTTTTGTGGCTAATTAAAGTGTGTAATCATTGCGGTTGGTTACAACGGTAGGTCAAATAATTGCAACCATTAATCGTTTATTTATCTATACCTGCTTATTCCCTAACTCAAGGTAACGGCGATCTGCTGCAGCCTATCCCACCGCACATAGCGCGACAGGTAGGGGTATTGTGGGAGGAAACCGAAGCACTCGGAGTAAACTCACGCAGGCGCGGGGAGAACATGCAAACTCTGCACAGAAAGATCCCTTGCCTGGAAATCGAACCAGAGACCATTTTGTTGTGAGGCAACTGTGCTAACCACTACGCGCCGCCTTTATTTAGAATCATAAAATTATTTAAGAATTTTGACAGCCTTAAAATGTAAACACACCATTTACCTCTCAGTGCTGTTAAATGTTTTCGTCTTCTGTCTCAGACATGCGGGCAATTGTATCAGAAGCAAGCATAGTGGAAAAACAAAGGCGCCTCTAAGATTTGTATTTATTTTTGTTTAAAGGGTTTTTTTAATGTCCTTTTTTAATTTGAAGTATTGCCATTTACTGCAATACTATTTATATTATATATATTGTGTATCGTATCGTGTAGCCCTTGTCAATGCACAACCATAGTTATAAATGGCAAAATATTTTTTTTACTCAAAAATGACATTTATAGGTTTCGATGTCTTCATATTTTTGCTTCCAGGCTGTTCATAGCCTAACAGTAAAACTAAGGTGTGTTGAATATACTTACCCAACAGTAAAACTAAGGTGTGTTGAATATACTTCCACGATAGCAGCATATACTTTCAAATAAGTGTCAACGCTACATTAAAAAGAATTCACAAATTAATCTGATCCTTTCAAAAGAAGGTGACAGGGACTCAAAACAACAGATAGATGCCAACCATTGAAAATACTGTATGTGGCTGATATATGTAAAACTGCATGAGATTGCTGATGAGAAACTATAATACACTTGGGTCATAGAACATTTTACTTTTTACATGTTGAAACAAAATTTTGCAAAATAACAGGGAAAAGCTAATATAAATTGCAATAAACTAATGTTAAAATTGTAAACAAAACACACAGCACCATTTTAGATGGAAATAAGGCTACAAAGTAATTTTACCCATCTGACATAAATGCCTGGTTCTTTGGCACTGTAGATCTCTATAATGCAGGGCTGAATGCTGCAGAAAAGCCCTTTTTAAAGTCCTTCAGTAACAAAACTTATACAGGGTATACCGTACTAGACTCAATCCTCAGGTTTTAAATGGTGTTCCTAAGAAAAAAAGCATAATTAAAAGAAAATTTCCATTTACAAAATAATACATCAACATACATTGTGTGGTTACACTGTTAGCTCCAAGTTCAACTTTCAGCATCACCATCAACCTCTCCTGGTTTAGCAGGACTTCTTATCTTATATAGGCTACAGCAGTACATCGACATTCTACGGTGGCACTACAGAAATGTAAAGTGCTCAAACAATTAATATCAACAAACAATCTGAAAAATGAATGCTTGCCTAAACAAAAACAAATATCTAAACTAGTAATTTAATTAAATTATCTGGCACTCTTTCAAGGATCATTTTAAATTCTCCACACAATCATTTAGACTTCATTTCCATATTTCTGACCAACAAAAAAATATATAAATCTACAGTCTGTATCATTCCGGTCTAATTAATGAAAATTGGCAGAAAGTTGGTCTGGTTGCCATAATGACAGTTTCACATCAGTTAATAGTTTGGTCTTATTTACAATAAAAGGCAAATTACCATATCCACAGCAACTTACATTTAATATTTAGGGTTACAACTGAGCAATAGTTGGTGGTGCTGGGAATACAGCTGTGATTTTCCAACTAGTAGTCTTAACCTTAACCACTGTGTTAACCTTAACCTTAACCACAGATGTATAAACAAAAAGGTTTAATCTATCACAGAGTTTTGATTATCAGCACCACTCTAACAGTCTATTATCTCTACCACTCATTACATAGGTCATCCATATCATGCTATACGATATGACCGTTATTCAGTAGATGTGTACCGTGACCTGCAGCATTTTGACACCCCAGATAAAGCTTGACAAAGCTTAAATCTGTTTTGAGTGGTTTCTGGAGTTGAAACATGGTAATGATAACAGTAGAACGGTAGTGCTTGTGGGAGATTATTTCAGTCTAATTTTAGTGTTGATATGCACATGATAAGGGATGTCTGGATAAATCACAGTGCATACATGGTGGTTATGATATTAGCTACTGGAAAAGTTAATATTTTTCTAATGCCTGGGTTTTCCACTCTAGTGGTGCTGGAGATATTTAATCCAATCTAGCAACATCTGAAGTTTGAGACATTAACATTGAGGCAGTTGGGCAACAAGAGGAGCTTGGAACAAACCAACACAGTAAACTATAAAGGCAAAATACATTTACAGCATTTGGCAGATGCTCTTATCCAGCGTGACCTACATTTATCACTTTTATTTAACTTAACAATTGGGGGTTAAGGGCACTGCTCAGGGGCCCCAACAGTGGTAACTTAATAATGCTGGGTATCAAACCCCGAGCTTGATAGTATTACTTCAACAATGTAAACACTAATAGGCGGCACGGTGGCGCAGTGGTTAGCAGCGGCGCCTCACAACAAGAAGGTCCTGGGTTCGAATCCTGGGCTTGGGGTCTTTCTGTG
>JAOTQW010000039.1:10584687-10596218 GCA_026260075.1 Sisor rabdophorus | reverse complement strand
CCCCCGTGACCCAGGATTCGGGAATAAGCGGGTAAAGAAGATGAAATGAAATGAATGAAATGTAAACACTAATTAATCTTTACACATGTAAAAACTAACTAAATAAATAAATAAATGAAAATGCTATTCAATTAATAATATTTGGATTTTAGATTATATTGCTTAGCTCAAGATTCAAAATTTCAGCCACGAACTGCTTTTTCTCTTGCCCTCATGTAGGAGGTACAGTATCCGGCTCCAAATGAACAGAACGGGGAAAGCGCCTTTCCCAAGACTTTCAGACTACTAAACACACAGGACAAATACGGCACACACCCAACACTTTACCCACGCAAAGCACTGCATTTTACTACTTCTTGAACAGCCCAGAAAATCCCTTTTTGGGTTCCTTTAGATTAGATTCATCTTTGTCCTGTACAGATCCAATAAAATGCAGTTAGCATCTAACCAGAGGTGCATACATTGCCTATTTACACTAAATAGCAGTAAAATAAATAAGGGTAGGAGGTTCATATGAACTACAGAGGTGCGAGTATATAATGTACAGAGGTGCAGTAGTAAGTGACACATTGAATATATAGTATGATACAGTTATAGATGTTCAGGAATGACATAATGGATACATACACAAGTGTTCATATGATACAGTATATACAGAATAAATACAGAAGGAAAATTATATAAATATAAGTATTCGTACTCATGTTGTGTAAAGCACCTTTAAACTAATATTTATTGTCAAAAGCATTATAGAAATAAACCTGAATTGAAATTAATAGAAGTGTGCAGTGGTTAACTGCTGGTTTGATTTCCAGCACTACCAAGTTGCCACTTTTGGGCCCCAAGGGCAAGTCGCTTAACCACCAATTTCTTAAAAGAGGGATAAAGGAAAAAGACACTTTGGATAAGGACGTCCATCCTTACTGTTATAACAGTATACTATGTATACAGATATGTTTTACTGAAATGTCTAGACTGCTCTCATAAAATGATGTAATATATATCTATATTGGATATGGTTTTGTTAAGCTCTCATAAAATTATGTAACTTTATTTTTATTTATATATACATCTTGGACATGGTTTTGTTTTGCGGTGCTGCTTCTCGGCTCATCACCATCTGTGTGTAAGTGCAACCTTTTTAATCTTCACCCAGGCCACACACACACACACACACGTAAAAAAATGCGATACGCGATATTTTTGTGCATCTGCAATCTAAGAAAGTAGACAGATCTATCTCAGTATGCGCGCGCACGCACACACGCGCACACACACACACACATTTTAGCTTCTATGCTACAGTAGCTCGCCCCCTCCCCCTCCGCGATAACACACACACACACACACACACACACACACACACACACACTCTGTTGTGAGCGCAGAAACATTGTTTCTAATCTCCATGTAAAATGTAACGTTAGTTTTTTTTTTTAAAGCAGCGAGAGATCACATATATAAAGCCCACACAGCTCCACCTTTAACACTGATCTAACTTTCTCCCTTGTCCTCATCCATTTTAATCCAAATGAAAGCAGGCAGCTAGTCATTTTTAGCTTGCAGCTCTGTTCATGTCCATTTTGTTTCAAAGCTACTAACAAGATTCTCTAAACTTACAGTACGTGTTAGCAGGCCGGATCCTGTCTACTTTTAGATAAATATTATCTACATTTCCAGGAGAGGAACTACTGACCTCTTCGCTTGCACTCGAGCTGTAGCCGGCCTCCCCCAGGCTCTTGTAGCTCGCCTCGATCCCCAACAGGCGCAGGTGAGACGGATCTTCTCCGCACGCTAGCACCAGGCAGCCGCCGGGCCTCGGGCCTCCGCCACTAGTGTCGTCCTGCTCTGTACCCGAGCGACCGAGCTGCCACCGCTTCTCCGAGCGCAGGCGGCTCCGTGACGACCAGGGCCGCCCGGGAAAACGCCCCCGCGCCGCAGCCACACCACCCGCTGCCCCACTAGCAGCTGCGGCCGCCGAGCCGCATCCCGACGCCGCTGCCATCGTTATAGCTTTAACAACACCGATTTACAGAAGAGCTCCGGAGTTCAGGGGAGAGGGAAAGCGCCTGATTGGGAGGGGGAGGAAGCAGGGCATTGTGGGAAATGGAGGCAAAGGCGAGCGAGGTCGAGCCAGCAAAAAATAAAAACAAAACTTACAATTTATTATCGGGTGAAGATGCATTATAAAAGATAAAATTAATAAGAGGTTATTTATTTATTACGAAGAAAAGCAACAAATGCATTCAACTGCCCTGGGTTTCTTTCTCCTAATATTACTATATAATAACAATTAACAATAATACTACTATTACTACTACTACTACTAAGAATGATAATCATGATAATTTATAAATTGTTAACAACAATTAAGATTTAATTTTTTTACCAAAATTCAGTACACAGACATTTAAAACATGTTAACGACACTGAATCATTTTTACGTTTATATTATTTACTTTTGTTTTGATTTTTGTGATCAAAGCGACTCATTTCTTGTAAACAGCCATATTTTAAAATTAAAATGAAAACGCCATTTGATAATAATATTTACCACTAAAAACGTTCTGTGTAGAAAGTAGCCTTAACGTCTTTAACTGACTGGCCTCCAACAAACTACATTTCCCATGATTCAAACAGCTATCGCGCTTGTCATACGGTCGATGCGGAAGCGGATGTTAGTTCTTTATTCGCTTTAAAGCCATTTTCGACTTCGAAGTTGCGTTTTGTGACTGCCTACTGATTCGTGTTTTTAACATAGGTATTAATTATTGTTAATCAGCGTCTACAGCTTTAAAATTGTGTAAATTGCTATTAAAGCTAGTCTTAGCACACGGTCCTGTAGCTACTGTTAGCTAGCTTCGCTCTTACGTTAAATACGGATTAGCGCACAGTAGGTAAATAGAACATCGGTAGTAAAAAAATGTTAGTTTTACAGTATACTTAGTTTACTGGGTGTAGGTTAATATTTTTCTTTTTTCATTTAATAGTACAAAAACGTTAATCCGAAGGCCCTTGTTAGCTTTAAAGGTAGACTATTGAATGTATTTGGGTGGTGCCCCTTTGCGCCACCAGGTGGCAGCTGCTTTACGGAGAAAACTTGCTCTGTTTGCTGTCTGTGGTGGGTTTATTTAATATATTGTAATATTTTGCAGAAAATCATGAATTTGGAGCGCGTTTCCAATGAGGAGAAGCTGAGTCTTTGCCGAAAATATTATTTAGGTACGTCTTCGTTACACTATTAGCAAGCTGAATGTCATGTATGTGTCTTGATCATCATGTAAGGGTTCGGCAGGGATTCTATAACTTTATGCATCTGAAAATCTTTTCCCCTTTTATACAACTTGGTGGTGCTGGGAATTAAAGCCTGATTCCTATAAGCAGTACAACACTTAACCACTGTTCAACCATTTTTACATTTCTGTTGTTAGTATGACATTTAGCTTATTCTTCTTCTTCAACCTCTCATTTGTCATTCATTTTGCAGCCAGTTTTCTGTGTTTTTATTTTTGTGGAAGATTGTTTATTTATCCACTAGACCATTAGTGAGATCCGATGGTGATCTTTTCGAATCTTAATTCCAGTGAAAGCAAGTTTTAATACCACTGTAAACAAAGACTCCTTTGTTTCAACCATTTGGGAAACCACTTCATATGGCAATGATGTTTACACACTTTGTACCATTGAGTATGATTTCTCTTTAAATATAACTGATTTAATAGTTCTAACATAGCAGTCTGCACAGAAATACCCCATGCCCGGGATTCTACCCAGAACTTTCTTGTAGTGAGGCGACGGTGCTAACCACTTTATATATAGTATTTATATATAGTATGTTAATGTTATTTAAAAAAGGCACATTGTTGTGTTTTAATGAAATGAAATGCCTCTTAAAGTCTATTTTTTAATACTTTATACCAAATAGCACAGGATTTATGAAGTGTGAATCACTCATTCATCCTCTATATATACACGTATTCCCTAATGCGGGTCATGGGGTCTGCTGGAGCCTATCCCAGCTTTCTAAAGTGAAGTAAAAGGAAAGACAGAAGAGATATACCCTGGGCAGAGTCAGTTTATTGGATGGATATATATATATATATAATTTATATTTGATGTAAACTACATTGTAATACACACTGTACCTGCGTATTGAAGATTACATTTTTAAAAATCCTTTTCATTTCTGTTCTTTTTTGATTTTAGGCGGCTTTGCCTTTCTTCCCTTTCTCTGGCTGGTGAACGTTGTGTGGTTTTTCAAAGAGGCCTTTGTAAAACCCGCTTACACCGAGCAGTCACAGATCAAAATCTGTGAGTACAAACCTGTCATCCAGAGCCATGAGCCTATCTGCTGTTTCTTCATATTTTTACATCTGTTCTTATTTAGGATTGGATTACAAACATTGCTTATAATAGGAATTATTAACAGCTGATTAAACGGTGTACACAGGCTGGGGATATGTGCTGTTCTATATCCGTATCACAGTTAAAGACTCGATCGATAATAAATGTTTGTAAACGTAAATGTAAACGTTCTATAAACAAATTCACTATTTTCCACATCAATATTACTATTATATCTATAATATTACTGCCATAACTGGAGGTGTAAACAGTGATTAGTGATCTTACATGTCCTTTATATAAAGCTTAAAGTATCAGTCACTATGACAAAAACTGGAGCATCCCTGCTGCATAGTAAAAAAGCATGATTGTAATATGATTGTATAATAACAATGACATAAAAATACAGATGTTCGTATGTTTATTATTAGCTTACTAACACTTTCAAATTCAACAAGCTTTGACTGAACAATAGCTTCTTTGGTGTTAATGCTCGCTTAACTCCTTTATAGTCATATTCATAAGGTGAAATATGATGTTGTAATTTAAAACATTCTCTTTGCAGATGTGAAGCGGTCAGCGCTGGGATTAATCCTGTGGGTGGCCGTGCTCACAACGTGGATCACTATTTTCCAGCATTCCCGAGCACAGTGGGGCGAAGTGGCAGATTATCTCTCTTTTACCATTCCACTTGGAACTCCATAAAAAAGGAAAAAAGACACTGCTCACCTGTTATTGGCTTCAAAGTTTTTCTGGATTTTTAGTTTTAAATAATGTGTTAAACAGATGTCAGGTTATTTTGCCTTGTTGTGAAAGTGAAAGAATGATAATGAGTCTGAGTGACGTGTTAGAAAATGAGTCATGCCTTGGCAGTCGTATATAATCTTCCAATCTTTTAAACCTAACAACAGGACCAACATACCAGACTCTCTAATATCCACAAATGAAGCCTCTCTGATGTGTAACTCATAACTGGCGCCAATTACGAAACCCAATCTCCCGTTTGAGCAAGTTCTAAGCCCTCTGTTTGCAGGGATCCAACTGGATGCTGTTTTTAGTAGCTTGTAGTCAGTGTTGATGGAAGGTAAACGTGTTTCCCTGCAACAGTATTTGGCATCTATACAAAAAAAAGATTGATGAACTCTACGGTCAGGCATCTGAACTACGTTTTTCATAACATGACTAGCAAATCATTACGTGACTGTTCATAAACTATTCACATTGGTGAATAAATTGAGGACAGTTTATACTTGGGACACTATTATTTTTGAGAGCACTTGATGTGATAATTTTGTTCCATTCTTTAAAATTTTTTAAAAACCTAGCCAAATCTCATTTGAAACATGTTTCTGGCTTAATGTTTTGTACATTGGATATAGATTTAAAAGCCGTTGTCATAAATTAAAACAATTGTCTTGTGTCTCTAAAACCATATACTTGATTTTCTAGTATCTGCATTGTTATAAGTGTGTAATAAATTCGTCTTATTCAAACATGCTTGATGGCAAAAAATATATAAACAAGTTTGAATATTATTATAACTGTAGGTTTCTCCTAATCAACTACAGAGTTTAAACAAGCTGTTAAATGTCACTACAGCAGTAGCTTTTAAGTCTCCTTATATTGTTTTTGTCAAGTCAGAAAGATGTTCTTAAAACAATATTCCAGTAATTACATAACCAGCTTCATGTTACTAAAGGTTTCTCTGTCAGGAACATGGGGGTAGAGGGGTTATCCATATATCATGGAAGATGGGACTGAGGACATTTCCTGGTCTCATGTGCTTGTCCGTGTAGAAGGTTATGTACTTGTGGAAAAGTCATGCTGCACTGTTACCAACGCTGTTAAATTATTTATAGCTCCCAGCCGAACAAAGTGGCCTGCAGTCACAGGTGTGCAGTCAAACTAATTCCCCTTAAAACGTTCTGATCCACCAGGATTTGTGGGTTTCCCCTGGTTCCAGCATCTACACAGCTGGTGTACGAGTTTTTAATGAAACAAAAATTAATGATCGGCTTTCTGGCACTAAGAAGCTAATAAGTTTAGATTAACAGAAAATTGTTCTGTCTGTAGATAATCTAGTTGAGCGTTTCTGTTATGCAACAACATTTCTGGGGGGATATGGCATATTTTCAGAATTAAGAATGCCCTTTACAGGATGAAGAATCTGTCTTGGTGTAGGAACAAAATTGGAAATATATAAAAAAAGAAAACCAGAAACTGAACAAAATTAAAAATAATAAAACATATTACTCTGAATATACTTTTATACTGTACTCAGAGTTTTAGAACCCTGAATAGTTTTTTTTAATTCACAAAAAATTATAGGCAAAAGAATAATAATATGAAACTAAACATTCTTTTTTTTTTACGTTCCGTTTTAGGAGCATAATAAGATAAGGTTTCGTTTGCTATTATGATTTTTTCCAAAGCAAAGTTTTAGTTCTAAAAACAAACGTTTTCTACAAACATTTTGAGAACATTCAAGTACAAATAACGACATCAGCACGTTCCGAGAACATCCGGTTTTCTCTCATCATCACGAAAACTTAGATCAACGTTATTTTCAAGAACGATTTTTTCCCAAACAGTTAGACAAAATTTTAAGAACGTTGTAGAAGCGTTCCCTGCTATATCCGGGAAGACAGATACATATCTCTGTCGTTACACTCAGATTAAAAATAAGACGCGGGTGAATGTTTCCGGTGTGTGTGTGTGTGTGTGTGTGTGTGTGTTTGATTGAGGAGGGGGTTGGGGTGGACAGATATTTAAATGCGGATGCGCGCAATGACCGAAACACTTTTATTACCGAGCTCAAAGAAGAATCTTCACCTTCTTCATCTTATTCTTTTCATTGACAAGGTTAAACGATGGATTTCGACCTGCCACCTACCGTTCCTGTTGGTGGGATTCCCTGGGAAAGAGTTCTGCCGCCCATGATGCCTCGCCTCGGGAGCACTTTCGGATCTTACACCTGGGCTCCATCTGAGCTTCTGATCCCGGTCAAAGAGCACACAGGAGCCGCACAGGTGGGCAAAAACCTTCTCTATCTCTATCGAGCTTAACATCAGGTGGAAAATATTATAGCTTAGTTTAAAAACCAAACATCTAAAAAAAATTCTTCAGACAAAAAGTTTCATCCTACACGTACATGTTCTTCTCCACAAACCTCATACCTCCAGGTTTGTAGGGGTTTATTTTTTCCCCTGCCATATATATATATATAAGGATTTTCTACCATCAGACCAAAATACATACATTGTAGGCTAATTAGTATCTCCATTCATGTGATTGTGCCCATGGGCTGGAACACCATACTGGGATGGCCCCTGCCTTGTGCTCCCATTAAGATTCTACAATCTCCGCAACCCTGAATGGGATACAAGTGGTCCAAAAATGGATTGATGAATAGAATCCTTTTTTTTTTAAGTGTAACATTCCGCACAGGGTTATTAAACTGGTTTCTGTTTATGTAAGGGTTAAAAATTTACATAGAAAGTGAATAATGGTATAAAAACGTGTAAAATGTACAATTTCAAGATATATTTCTGAGGTTAATATTTGACTGGAGTTGTAACTATCGAGGTATCTATTGTTTTTTTTTTACCCACCACTTCCACAAATAAAACCGATTAGGAAGAATAGAATTATGGACTATTACCTGATCTAGTGCTTGGGCCATCTGACATTAAAACCGGCAAAAAACTCCAATATCATTAGTAATTCATTGTATAACCAGTGTATAATTCTACACATGAACTCTGATCTTTCCTCTAAACATTCCAAAGTTCTGACCTAAAAACTCTCAATGTCCTAATTTAACTAATTAAAGCAACATCATGATGCACAACATGCCAATTTAATCATTTTCCTATGCAGGTTGTTTGTGACCAAAATGGATTTATGGTGCAACTTGATGTAAAACACTTCAGTCCAGAGGAGCTGATGGTGAAAGTCACAGGAAACTATGTTGTGGTTGAGGGAAAACACGAACAGAGAAAGGTCAGCCTGTACTCCACAATCCACCAAATTGTTTCACTTAGTGTAAATATATCCAAACAAATTCTTACAATCGTTCAACATGTAGTGTCATATGTGGTTATAGGACGGATCAGGATTGGTGACCCGGCAATTTAACAGACGGTACCGCATCCCAAATGAAGTCGATGCCATGAAACTTGAGTGTGCAGTGTCGCCAGAGGGAATGCTCCTCATTTCAGCCCCATTGCTGAAGACTGAAAATGACAAATCACCTACACATCTGGGTGTAGGAGTGTAAAGACGCTACACCATTTGAGACAAGGAGACAAGCAAATGAATGGACCTAACGAAAAGCATAGAATTAGGATATGTTTGAAAATCACCAGCCTTCCTTCTGTACGTAAGCTAGCGGGTACTATTTCCAAATGCTAATTCCAAACATTACATTGTTTCAAACATATTTGTTTAAATGGCATTTAAATAATGTCTAAATTTCAGGCATACTAGCACCATTAAATCTTTCCAGCTTGTTCTAAACATTCTAAGATTGCTGTTTTAAAAACAGTTGCACATTTTTTTCCTGAATTTATGATTGTACTTATTCCTTAGTTGTTTGTTATGATACTATATGCACTAATTTATCTGCTGCATTATCATGAAGTCTTCAAATAAATATTTTTTTCAAAATGGTTTATTTTAAAGTGTAAACACATTTATATTCGACTGCAGACACCAAATAAATACACAGAAAATTGATTTGACATGATAAACACATTTTGTGCTTATGCTTCATTCTTTATGGAATTTTCCAGCATCATATCAACCTCACTGGAGAGAAAAAAAAACAATATATTTTTTATTGCACATGTATATAAGAGTCTTTGTTACCAAATAAGGTATTAAATACAGTATATTCTCACCATAGTTGCTCTTTCACCCACTTTCTCTGCTGCCTAAGAACTATGAGTAAGGGATCATCTTCAAATTCCAGTCCATCTGAATCTGTATTATGAAACAGAATTTAGGATAAAAAATAACTTACTTCAGTAAGTTAAATCACAAAGTCTCCTGATTAACCTATAGCTGTGCTGTGTTTTGTTGTAGCTTCTAGAACATTATCCTTCCATCATTTACATCTTCTTAAATTTATAGGCAGCACAGAAGCACGGTAAGAAGTGTCTCTGCCTAACTGTTTTAAAGTCTCCAGCATGATGCCCCACAGTTTGTCCGGTTTTCTCCAGGTTCTCCCAAAAACAAAGAAGTGGATTTAAACATCTAAATCGTACACTAGGTGTGAATGTATTAGAAATCTGATGCCCTTTGATTGGCTGGTGTGAATTTTGGATATGTGTTCACTTTCTGACTAGGCTTCTGATTGGTGGCAGTACTAATCAGAAAAAGCTTTACTGAAGATAAATCAAGGAATGTCTCATTCAGACTGTTACTGCTCAGACATTAACTTTTAACTGCCTAGCCGTTTAAATGAGAATTCCATCGCTCTGGATTTGGTCAACTGCGTAAATTTCAATCACATGTAGACACTGTCCATGTGCTCAATTATGCAGATGGGTGGTTATAGAATCCACCAATTATGTGGCGGCAGCACAGTACATACAATTTAGATCTTTATGTCCATAAATCATGCCAGATTTTACAAACATTTTGAATATACACAAAATTATGCAATACAATTCTGCAATACTTAGAGTGAAAAAATATCAAACTGGATGTATGTATGCTATTTAGTTTTTTATGAGGGCACTTGTGTAGTACTACAGTCTACAAATTGTGCTATGTACTACAGTATGTGCAAGTCTATCATGGCAAAAGGCAGGTACATTGCAAAATGGCTATTTAAAGGACAGTGATGTGCGCTGTAACAGGTGAAGGCTCAAATTGTTGAACTGTGCTTACTGTTGACCTTACACACACACAAATCACGTCAAAAAAGTAAGAGGAGCCAATGGTGCAATAAGTTTTTACCTTGTGCTTCTTGCATCAGTTTACCAATGACCTCACTCGTTTGGGATGATTGTTGAGGGGAAGGTCCAGATGAACGAGTAGTTTCTGGAACAGTGTATCTGGGAGGGGTGGGGGAGCATGAGGTTGAATTGGCATCAGGAAACAACACTTCGGAAACAACCTTTTAGAGCAAAAAACATAACAAGGACAGAAAATGAAAAATGTGAAACCACAGAAAAAAAATCAACATACAACATTCATACATACATATTACATTCTTGGCATTTGGCAGATACCCTTATCTGGAGCGACATTTATCTTGTTTATACAACAGAGTACTATGGGTTACGAGCCTTATTCAGGCGTCCAGCAGTGGCAGCTTGGTGGTGCCGGAACTGAAGCCACAATTGTACAATTAACAGTCCATAACTTCAACTACTGCACTATCCCTTTACTGTAGCTACAGTACCAACAGGCTATGCTTTCTGTGACTGTGTTGCCACCTGCTTTTTTGATACCACATGTGTCTTAAATTTTTTTTTAATATGATATGATCTGTTTTTCTTGCTTAGACATTCTGCTCTTTCAAGATCTAAAAGTATTCATTTGGCCTGTTGTGAAAAAGGACACACTGACCTGGCCGAGAGTGTTGTGTATTGGTGACGGTGAATCTCGTGGACGAAAGCCTTTGGTTGAACTCTGACTCTCTCTGCACCCTGCATACCCTTTGTTTTTAGATCGGACCTTCTCTTGACACCGAGTGGGCATGTCTCTGGCCTTGACAGTGTGCTGATGCCTTTCAATCATGTCTTTGTCCTTAACATACCTGCAGAAACAACACTCTCCGCGTCATCATGTGCAGTACTAGAATTCTAGAAAACTAGAATTCTATAATCATGTTATATTAACTTAACAGAATAAATAAATGGATAGAAATAAATAATAACCCACGCTTGTCATAGCTCTTTGCAACTTAAGTTAACTTAAGTTCTGCCAGACCAATCTTGGAATACCATGTTTTTATCAGGTTTTGTGCACAGCGTCACTCATGTACCGGAACACTGGGTTTCATAGTTTCAGTAAAGAAATAATGTAATGCTACAACACTCAATAACACTTCTTTGCACATCTACACAATAGTGTAGTGTAGTTTAAAAAAAAATACTTTATATTTCCCGATTGATTGGCAACCTGTCCAGGTGTACCCCCTGCCTTCCGCCCTATGTGCGCTGGGATAGGCTCCA
>JAOTQW010000039.1:10568115-10578904 GCA_026260075.1 Sisor rabdophorus | reverse complement strand
ACCCCCGTGACCCCGGATTCGGGAATAAGCGGGTAAAGAAGATGAAATGAAAATTCTTTATATTATATTACATTAAAAACATTTTGTGTCACTGTCGTTTTTTCTTTCAATATTGCATAAAAGCTTATTTGATAGCTATATTTTTTAGATTTGTATAGTAGAAGTGTTTACTGTATTGTAATTTCGTAAAATATTTTCCCATGAATAAAAGTGCAAAAAAAAAGAAAAAGAAAAAGAACAAATCAGGAAATGTACCCATCTGATTTTTTCCTTTGTATTCGTGGCACTCTCACTGTCTTGCTCTGCTCTCGCTCGATTCTGCTGTTGGTTTGTTGATTGTTAGCTCTTCTCTGACTTCCAGGTCTCTCTGTGCTCTCTGTAGGTTGTGGAGATAGAGAATAAGAAAACTGCTGCTTGCTACACTGTTCTCCTGATCTCTCTGAAGAGCAAGCAGATTCTCCGAGACAGGACTGAAAAAATGGATGAGCTTTCTTAGGCTGTTTATTGACCATCATTTCATCACAGGAGGAAATAGAAGTCATGTGGCTCTGAAGAATAGACTCAGGCTTGGCATCAATGCTGGATGCAGACTGGACTTGCTTGGAGGAAGATGGCACTGGTTCAGGGACTGGACAGTAGGCAGGAGTGCTTACATTTCCAGTCACCTCCATGGGTGAAGGTGTTAATAAGACTTCAGGCTGTGATTATTAAATTAAAAAAATCACTGTAGCAACGACAGAAAAAAATATATTATTTTAATAAAATGTGTCTTGTATTTTTACTTGCAAGGCCAGCCTGCTCAGTATGGGCTGATGAAATGCTGAACCATATAAGGACATTTGACTCCACTCTCTGGCTTGCTCCATCTTTCTTCTTAGACGCCATTGAAACAGGATGTCATCTTCAGGTTTAGGTCGTGACCCTCCAGGGCCTCGAGCAGTATCAGCAGGAAGAAGGCCACAGGATGTCATTACTAGCAAAGAAAAAAAATCATTTCAGATGGACGTTACGGATAGTAAGTGGACTTTATCTGGGAAAATACTAAATGTTTAAGATCATATGACAACTTTTGGGACAATGTAATAAGCATTGAAAGTCTTGTTTAGGATTAATAACTGTTAATACACTTACAGTTTGCTGTGTCTATCAAGCTGGGAATTGTTGGCTTTCGAAATGGCTTCTTAAAACTTGAAGGATCAGAAAAATCTGAGCATCCCAAGCCTTCAGAGCTGATGGGTACATCGCTGGACACACTGCTTAATGAGTGTTCACTGCAACACAAAACCTCATCTTATTCTCCTCATGATAGATTTTGATCTAAACAAAAACTATTTTGTATATGCCAATGAGACAGCAAGGGAAAAAAAAAGTGTTTATATAGCAGATGCAGAACACAGTAAACCCATAACCAGGGGCAAAAAGTATGTGTCAACCTGATGCAGACAATGCAAATAGACAGTACAAATATTAATCTAGACTCTGTACATACAATACAAAACAAAACACACTATACAGATAATTACATCTTAAATACAGTGAATAACAATTGGGTTATTGTTGGTGTGTTGAGTTAGTTGGAGATTTTGGTGTATTATAAAGTATGGTACCTCCTCTGCAGAAGTCTTCTTGCTCTCTCCTGAAGCTGAAAGATTTCTGGCTCTGCTTGTTCGCAGTGCGAGGTATCGGATAAGGCCTAGAACACAGCAAGCACTTCATTTGAGTTGATATTTGCCAGAAGCCTTTAGCAAACATGTATTTGTCTCAGTACTATGTGCCCATGATTTGTTTTTCTTCTGCACGCATGCTTTGCTGGACCTTTCGTTCTTTAAAGAATTCATAAATATATAATGTAAAACTAAACAATCACAGGACAAGATACAAGTTCAGCCAGCTGGGCAGAGAAGCTCTTCTTCCATTAACACCTGATAAACAACCGAGAAGTGAAATTTAAACACTGTTAAACTGTGTGAGCTTCAGATCAGGGTCACACTTAGCCACCAGCTTTTATCCAAACATGCACACACTTTTTATATTATAGATATTCATTCTAATATCTAGATACAGAGAGATAAATTGATAGTAATTAATACAAAAACAACAATTTCAAAATACAGCCAATTGAAAATGTGCCAAATAAAGAATAAAGCATATGGCCATTGGTTTGTGGAAACTGTAAAACACAATCTAAAATGTTTGTATTCTAATATAAAAGTATTTTTACTTTACTAGAATTATGAGATCCACACCATTCCAGCATAACAAAGCTCTTGTAAAAAAGCTTCTGAGCTCCATAAAGTGAACTCATTCATAACTCCACACTGAACACCTTTAGGATAAAACTGGAATAATGACCAAAACCCCTTACCTGACATTTAGTGCCTAATCTCACTATGTTTGTTTATAAAGCTACTCACAAACTACTACCCAAAATCTAACAAAAAGCATTTTACAGAATGTAGAGGTTATTAATGACGCAAAAAAAAATTAAAAGTACAGTTCTTTAATTTATTGTAACATTTACCCAGTTAACTGGGAGCATATGTTTATGCTTTTTATTAGATGACAGCTACAACACAGGTGTCAATCGGACACTGCGGATTATTATCGAATAATTATTATCATTTACATTCAACCTTAAATATTTTATTTTATCTACATATTACTACATACGGGATGAAGTTGTCATTTGAAAGTTTCCGTGAAAGATCTTACAAGTGCACTCAAGTCAAGCCGGCCTCTTGTTGGAGAAAGCAAAGTCTCTTCTTGATGTCCAAGCAGGTTTTCTCTGCTGCTTGTGCCATCATTTCTACAATCTAACGATACTATGAAAACAGTAAAAAACAAAAATGAGCAAATCAACTGACATCTACCTTCAGTTTTAGCCTCTAAACAGCAAGTTTCAGTTCTTTGAAACAATACTAAATTTTATTTTAGAATAAATTAAATATCTACAGATGACTTTGTGCCATGTGATTTATTTCACTTAATTTAAACGATATACGTCATTGGACTAAATAGCATATGCAACCCAAATTCCACAAAACTTTTTTTTTCACATCTTGCAATTCTACAATCTTTCTTGCACACTGTCCCACAGATTGTAATGCCTCTGCCTATGTTTATGTCTGAAAAAAATCTACCTTTGTAAAACATCCCTTTATAGCATGTCAATTAATTTAACTTGTTGGTAAATGTTCTTCCAGCTGAATTTTTCAAAAATAAATTTTTTATTCATGTGTTCGCCCTGTGCCAACTTTTTTTAGACAGTCGTCGAATTTAAACATTGTTATGTTATCTAACTTCTATTATGAATTAGTTATTGGCCCATGTAATTTGAAAGTATTTTAGTTTTCATTTTAGTCTTTTAATTTTAGGATGTTTAATATTCACATATACAATTTACTTTAACATACATACCTCCAAAGCATTCCTTAGTTGTTTGAGTTGGAGTGGAGCTGTAAGGATTTGAGGACATCCACCAAAATGGCTGATCATCTGGTCCATCAGCCGCCAACTTCTGTCTTTCTTCACGACTTTTTGGCCTTCCATAACGAAAACGGTCAATGTACCTAAGAGGAGATTTTAAACATTTTCCATTGACGTTATTTGTCATTGCTATTAAGTATTAGTTATTGCTCAAAAGCCCGAATGTTGTGGCCTGGCAGTGTCTGGGTTGGAACATCAAAAACACTGTTACCCCTGAAAATAGTTCCCTCAAAACCGGTTTTCTGAAAAATAAAATTTTCTTCCTGACGTACCTTAAAATGGGTAAAATAAAATGAAATCCAACTGTGATAACTTGATGGTGCTGGCAATTGAACTCTGATCTTCCAATTAGCAGTTAGCAATAAGCAACCAAACCTCAACCACTTCTACAAAACCTACTAGACTGTCCAGAATGAAACACCCCCCATTATATTTCATACTTTGCCAACACAGAAGGTTCCTTTGTTTGACTGGTCACTGCGGGTGGATAAAAATCGGTGCTGAGAGGAGAAGAACTCTGATCAGTTGAAGGCCAGGATTCAGAGAAGTTCAGCCGCTCCAATCCAGACAGAGGGCAGGGATGGCCATTGTGCAAGTCTTTAAGGTAGTGCTTCTCCTCTGGGGTTTGAGGAGGAGAAGGAGAACATGAAGGACTGTTTGACGATGTAAACCGAACAGGGCTGAGTACCTGGACACAATATAAAAAAGACATCAAATAATCATTTTGACCTATTTCACTAAAATTATTTCTGATTTTTCTTTACTTGAAGTTTCCTCACCAGCTTCTTCTGTTGCTTGGGAATCTTTTTAGCTCTAGTTGGACTGTAATGACTTTTAGTTCGGCGGGGTTCAGGAGGAAAGGGATTCTTCCTAGTGAAAACAGCCTCACTATAACAAGAAACTGGGTTATAAATAAGTAGAGTTTAAAACGTTTGGACGTTTTTCATTCAAGTTTCAGGTAACAAATACAGACTGATTCACATTTTACCTTGATTTCATGATCCAGGGTCGAAATTAAATAAATGAATGTCTTAGGCCTGTTCTTTACAAAAGATACGTAAGAAATGTATAAATAAATAATATAAATAAAAAATATTAAAAGGAGAAATTATTGCAATAATAGTGCCAATAATTCTCACCTCATAACAAACCTTCTTTATCTAAAGTGATAATCGCCGCCTTATGTTAAGTCAATAAACGAAGGGCAGGCAAAAGCAAATAGATTCTAAATTTAAAAAAAAATTAATCTACGCATTTATTTCGGAAAAGATCAATAAAACCGATCAACAAAACTGCTAACCTTTTCCTGTAACTTAAAATCTGTTTACACCGTGTAATGGACCTTTAGCAACCAATCTGGTGCTGCGATGAATAACGGATGGATATTTCATCCAATAACCTTAAATGACGGTTAACAGAATTGACCAATGAGGAAACGGAAATTTAGTTGCGCGCGGAAGAGGAAAGTCAAGTAAACTGGAAAATACATTATAGCTGACATAGCTAAATGCTAAAGTCTTTTCTCTTGTTTTAGCAGTAAAATAAGTGACAGTAATTCATTGTCAGTCATTGCTTAATAAGATACATCTTTTAACATATAAGTTGCTTAAGTATTCGATGTAATATGTTGGTGTTATAGTTTATAATAGCGCTGTTTCGTTAGCTAGCGAACGTCAACTGTTTAGGCCTAGTAGGTTTTGTTTGTAGAAGCTAGTGAGTAAGCTGTTTTGTTACACGTATTCGTTTAGTAACCAGATTAAAACATGTTTTATTTTAAATATTGTAATGTGTATAGTGTTGAAATGGCATTTGTATCGACGAAGAAAATTAATTCTGTTAAATTATTTTCTATAAATTTTGCTTTGGGACGAATCTATCCATTATCCATCCATGTATTATATTATTGCATATTTGTATCATTGGATCTGGAAAATTACGACTGACATTTCAGATTTATTATTTCATTTAATATTCTGACCACGGAAGAATTATTAATCGTGACGTCACCAGAGAGCGTTTATGACCATATTTTATTTATCTATCTATGTAGGATGTGTTGATGAGCTTTCAGATTTGAATATTTCCGGACAAAAGTCAAGTCTTCCATTGAGATGCTTCACATGAAAGTTAAGATGGAGAAACCAGGTATGAAATAACCAAACACTGCTTATTTATTTGTTTGATATAATTTCTGCATCCCAAATGACCCAATTAAATTATGTACTGAATATTGTGCCTTCTTTTAAGTGTGTAAAATAAGACTATGCAGTAAGCAGCATAACAGATGAGAAGGTTGTGGTTTATTCATGCACATTTAAAAGAGAATTAACCTCATTTTAGGTATTCCTTTGTTATTACTTGTATATAGTATACACCATATTCAGCACAGTGGCTTAGGGGTTAGTACTGTCGCCTTAAAGCATAAAATCCTGTGTTTGGCCTTTTGGTGCAGATTTTAGATGTTCTCCCTGTGGTTGCGTGGGTTTTCGTTGGGTTTTCCCTCCCACAGTCTAAAAATACATGCATGTTAGGTTAACAAATAGGAAGTACACATGGGTTAAACAATGTTATAATAAATAATATATAAATAAAATCATTTTATTTACATCATGTTATTTTAAACTATACAGATAGATAGAACTGTTTTGTCATTGCAAATCACTGTTACAAAATCAACAAAATAATGTTTGGGATATACCAGAGATGCAATTAGTTAAAATTGCAAATAAGCAACTACAGATAAATGTCTATTTACATTTAATAAATAAGGCTATGTCTGTATTACACGTACATTTTATGGAATTTGGCTGACACTGTTATGCAGTGCAACTTACGGTTTACTTCATTTATACATCTGAGCAATTTGTGGTTAACTAGGGACAAAACAGCTATAATTTCACCCTGTATGTGTTTCTGTAAAGCAGCTTTGAGACAATGACTATTGTTAAAAGCGCTCTACAAATAAAGCTGAATTTAATTGAATTGAACTACCTTGCTCAGAAGCCCAGCAGTAGTAACTGGGTGTTGCTGGGAATCAAACCCACATATGTTTGGGTAGCAGCCCAACACCTTAACTACCGAGCTACCACCCTCCCACAGTATGTGCATAGAGACATATTTTTAGGATATAGGTGTTGGGTGCAAAATGTTTGTGCGTAACAGTGACAGAGATAATATACTGTGAAAAGATGGATGGATGAATAGACAAGCCTGGCAAAGCATGTATGCCATAAATACAGATACAATTTGAAAATGTGCCAAAACTGGGTCCGAGTGCCTTTGGCATACTCATTTCAACATTCTGTGCTTTTAGTTAGAGCACTGTTAATGTTAATGTTTGATACTGTAAGTAATCCAACTGAGATGTGTAGGACACATGCTGTAGGGTTTTAATTGACATTCTAATCAACATATTAACATTTCTGCTGTGTGTGTTTTTTCTGTTGAAGATCCTGAGGCTGCTGTTGCCAGGAGTCGTCTTGATGCAGTGCTGCAGGGTTTGGTAGAGAAAAGCGACAGTGAAAGGTCTGTTAGAGAGTAACTAAATATCACCACTAGAGTGGATTATTATGATGTCTTCAGAGAGTTAATGTCAATTCTAAATAAGACTGGGGGGTGTAGTGCACTTAAAAATAATTACTCTGTCAAAGGTTGTGACTTTACTCTGATATGAATTTTTGGGTGTGGAAACTAGCAAGCATAGACATATATTTGGGCTAGCACGTGTTTACATCTTAAACTAACTAAACATATTAGTGTAATTATTAGAATGTGTTGTTGTGCTTTTTTAAAAAAAAAAATACTGTTTTCTCACTGTCTAAATATCTTTCATCTTGTTTCTTTTCTGTAGAGATCAAAATGAGGATGAGTCTGGAAAAATAGTTGCAGACTCCATGAGCAAGTATGTCCTTCTCCTGCTTTTTACCCAAGCAAACCAATTAAGTCCCATTTTTTAAAAACACATTTATTTTCAATAAACTTTTAACTTCAGTATTTATTGCACTGGGATAGGCAGCAAGGGCCTGTGACCCTGAGCTAGGGAATAAGTGGGTATAGAAGATAAATAAAATTATTGCATCGTTCAGTATGCTGATTTACATAGGGTTCTTGTATCTCATGAGTTATATAACCAAAGTGCCCTGCTTTAAATTTGAATATTCATTTGTAAAATTATTTTAGAACACAAGCAGGGATTATTTATAATGGCATGGTGCGCATCTCACTGAATTCCATATTGTTTTCATTTCACTGCAATATTTTAATAATACTAATATTTTGCCCTTAAGTTTAATTTGGACACATGTATAACAAATGCAGTGACAATTTTAGATGACTGGGTTGTTTTCCATTGTGCCATAAGTAACTTACTTTATCAACAGCTTATAAACAATTTGTACTGTTAAGCATTTTTTTAGCAACTTTTCAGTATAGGTTGCAGTGCTTATAGGACCATCTGGTGGAAAAGAATAAAAATTGCATTGACTTTGGTACCAGTTCAGCCTAAATTGCTTTTGCACTTCATTCTTGCTGTGTGTGGGTGCACATTTACGAGTACTAGCATTGCTCATATTTTTATTTAAATAATTTAAATCTTTATACTTTGAATACAATTCTTGATTTTTCTAAAAAAAAAATAACAGAAAAACTAATCTTATTTTTGTTTTGTTTTTTGTTTATAGGGACTTATCCCCTTCCTCTCTTGGAAAAAGGTAAAGATATACTTGTATCTTTTTGCTTGCAAACAGCCCATGCTTCATGACATCATAAGAATAAATTAGCTTCTGTTTCTGTCTTTCTAGATTGAAAGTTATTTACTTTTTACAGTTCTGATATGGTGGAAATGTACTACCAGTAAAATAACCTGGATTCTTTTGTACTGTATATTAAATAGCAGTGTGTGTGTGTTCGTAGGCTGCAGTCCTGTAAGTTAGGAAATAATTTGTTGTATAAATTTTGTATTGTGGACTGGAGATATTTAAGGTTATCTTTTTTGTGCCACAGGCCATCCTCACGATTTGCACAGCATCGGAGAAAGAAGCGCAAGGAGATGGAGGATGGCTTATCCGAGACTAATCAGCACAAACAAAGTAGGAATTTTAAATCCAATCACTAAAATTAGTGTCCCACATTATCTGTTTATATCATTTCATTCTTGACTTGGTGCAGCCTGGCAGTATAGTGGTCCAGGTTTGATTCCCGGGCAAGGGGTCTTTCTGTGCAGAGTTTGCATGTTCCCCCCACGCTTGAAGGGTTACTCAGGGTACTCTGGTTTCTTTCCACAGTCCAAAAACATGCACATTAAATTGATTGGTGATTCTAAATTGCCCATAGGAGTTTAGTGTGTGTGGTTGTTTGTCTGTGTGACCCTGTGATTGACTGGTGACCTGTCCAAGGTGTTCCCCTTCGAACTATGTGCACTGGGATAGACTTCAGAAGACCCAGAGACCCGAAGTTTAGGAATCAGTGGGTCTAAAAGGATGAATGGCATTTAAACTTGATTTATTTGTGTCTTTGTCAGACTCCTACATCATCAAGCTGTTTGATCGCAGTGTGGATTTGGCACAGTTCAGTTGCAATACTCCACTCTACCCCATCTGCAGATCGTGGATGAAGAATAATCCCACTGTTCGGGAAAGAGCAATGTCCAGTCCACCTCACAGCATGGCAGAGGAGGAGGTCTGAAAAGGCTGGGTTTTTTTAGTTAAGCAATTCATGCCTAAAATGTACAGGGCATTGCTGTCTGCTATTAGTGATGTCCACACAAGGGACAAAGTTTGCAATAATAAAATAAAAATCCCAAACCTTAGAAGGTCTTAGAAGGTTATTCTAATTCACTTGCATACAGAAATAGAGACTATTTATCAGATAAATTGTGAAGACAAATTACAGTTAAGTGTAAAGAAACTAAGAAAAATTTACAGTAGAGTGTAAAGTGTGTATGCCTGCTTGTTTGTGTTTAAATGATTGCAGTGCTAAATGGATTATTTCTGCTATTTTTCTTTCTTAGGTGTCGGACATGATAAATGGCCAAAATATATATCACCTTCCCTTCCCCAGTGCTTGTCCGGTTAATGAGGCTGGTGATCCAACAAACTTAAGGATTCCAAACACAGAGAAACCCACCATAAGCCAGGTAAGTCTATGAAAGTGATGACCTCTGACACATAATTAATATCATTTGTAACATTTATATTTCTCACATTGCTTGTTTTGTTTAAATAAGTAAATTTTACTGCATTTTGTTCCTTTTCAAAACTTGGGAAAACGCATGCCATAAGAAGGCAGATGAGTAAATAGTGTGTTTAATATAGCTGTATTTCCTGTTGAAATCTTAATTATGATTAGTCAGAATTGTCTGTTTGTTAAAACAGATGAAAGTCATTTCAGCTAGAAGACACCATATACACTATAGTTTTTTAGATAAAATTTGTATGGTTCAACAACATGCATGTAAACTTTGACCTGGTAACAGTAACCTGTTTTTTGATTGTATTTAAAAACTTAAATATAACTCTAAATGTGTTTTAGTCCACAGACGCTGCATCAGAAGCCACTACACTCATGTACAATCACATGAAACGCTGGAAGAAAATTAGACAAAAGTAGGTTTTTCCAACCTTGAAAACTCCCTTAGCTAATGTTAAAATGTTTTTAATGAAATGTTAAATGATTTAAACGATGAAGTATCTTGTATGTTCCTTTTTAGGTGGAAAGAGGCTTCCAATAAGAACCAGCTACGCTACAGTGAAAGTATTAAGATCTTAAAAGAAATGTATGAGCGCTAGCTTATCCTTATTCCCTGAATGTTCCCTGAGCAGTTATGTACTGCCTCAGGCTACATTATCCAAATGGAGGTAAAGCAGCAAGTTAGATTACCAAATGACACCGAATTTGTGTAGTTGCCTGAACCTGTGTTTTTAATATTTGTTAAAAAATAAATGTGGTGGTGTTTTTTAGTATGGCCAGCACTCCATTAGCAAACATCCAGTTCTGATATATGTTGATGCAGGTCAGTAGAGTCCCATTTGCATGTTTATCCTGTATTTTAAAAAAGAGATTTTCTGTATACATAATAAACATTTAAATTTTTAAGCCTACTCTTTAAATATTTATTTTCTTCATGATTGTTATAGACAAAATCAATCTTGCGATCTGGCCTTTTGTTGTGATTAGATGGTGACTTCTACGTCCCCCTGTCACATATATTGTCCCCCAAGGCTCAGTTTTAGGTCCGCTGCTATTCACACACTACATGCTTCCTCTAGGTAACATAATTCGCAGGCACGATATTAGTTTTCATTGT
>JAOTQW010000039.1:10479398-10499750 GCA_026260075.1 Sisor rabdophorus | reverse complement strand
CCTCTCTCTCTCTCTCTCTCTCTCTCTATCTATCTATCTATCTTATCTTATCTCACATTCAACCACAAGAAACAATATTTGTTTCGTTCCTTAAGTACCTCAAATTATTTCTTAACTATTCAAAAAGGTGAAAAGGGGTACCTGAGTTACAAGTTGGTCCATACCATCCAGGCTTGCATTTACACACTTCGGGAGATACACATTCCCCACCATTCTCACAGTGCCGAGTGCACACCACTGTAGACACACAGCCACAGACAAAATCAATGTACGGTAATTGCAAAACAGAATCATGAAGCTTAATTTCAGATTATTCATCATTAATTTATTTATCTTCTATATCCGCTTATTCCTTAGTTTGGGGTCACAGAGGTCTTTTGGAGCCTATTCCAGCACACATAGAGCGAAAAGCAAGCATACACTCTGGACAGGTCACCAGTCCAGCGCAGGGCCACATATACACAAACAACCACACATGCTCACTTGGGCAATTTAGAGTCACCAATCAACCTAATGTACAGAGTAATTCCACACAAGTGTAGGGAGAACATGCAAACTCAGCACAAAAAGACCTGGAAATCGAACCCACAACCTTCTTGCTGTGAGGCGAACGTGATAACCACTACACAACAATCACATCGCCCAATTTCAGATCAAATTAAGAAAAGAAGAATATTATTATAATGCATTAGATTAAAAGAGAATCAATGCTTAAATATATATAGAGAAATCTCACTAATTTCACAACGTGGCCCCACATAACCATAAGAGCAGGTGCACAGGTTTCTGGATAAGCAACTACCCCCATTTTGACACAAAGGATCACATGTAGCTGAAAGACAAAGCATAGAAAATGTTTACACACTGGGATTAATAATACACTGCAGTACAATAAAATACAGTATTTTATGTTTAATTAAATAAACTAAAAAGAAATGCCAGATAACTAACTAACTAACATTAAATAATATTTGACTGTATTGAAGATTACTTTATTAGATGTTTATTTTTTGCATTAATTACTATAAAATTGGAAAGTATATTTTAATATAGAAATTAGTTTTGGAGGTTTAACTGCATCGATTATAACAAATTAAGGACAAAAATCACAAATCCCACCTTCCGCACAGGTTGGTCCACTGTAGCCTGCAGGACATTTACACATGTTGGGCTTCACACATCTTCCTTTGTTCTTGCAGTCAGGCCGACACACGGCTGATCAAAGCAACAGATTTTGAGACCGTGCCTTATTTCAGAATGGTTTGTTATTGTAAACCTTAGAAAAGCAGCCGATGGAAAAAATTACAGCTTACCAATGTGGCAGTTATAGCCAGTGTATCCTTCTTTACAGGTGCATGTGTTAGGCCTCGTACACTCCATGTTCTGACCACATGAATAACGGCACATGGCTACACACACAACATAAACACATTAAAAAAAGCATGTTAGTTTTATCTTCCCCAAAGTCTCTGAAAAAGTGTGTTGAGAGAACTTTGCGTCACAGAGTATGTGAAATGAAAAAACATGGCGATGGTCAGTGATTGTATTATGCAACATTGATTCTAATGCCTTGAAGATGAAAATGGTTAAAAATAAGCAACCTAGAATTTACTAAATATATCTCAGTAATAAAGATATAATTACAATAACCTCATCTATTGATGTTGCCTGGGGCCTCCACTTCATTAACGTCTAGGCAGGAAATCTGTCTCCAAGGTGAATCCACTGATTGTGCCCTCTTTAAATCTTTTTTGTAAAATAATTATCTAAACTAAAAAGTATTAACATATTAAAACATTTTGTTTTTACCCAAAATTTCACTCTATGGTTAAGATAATTTCCACCATGGGCAGAAGTCCTGGGTTTGATTTGGGCCTTTTTGTGTGGATGTGTTTGTGACCTTGTGATGGTCTAGCGACATGGCCAGGGTGTACCCCTTCTGCCTTTCTTCTTTTTAGAGAGCTGGGATAGTCTCCAGCAGACTTACATGACCCCAAATTAGGATATAATCAATTAATAAATTGCCACCATAGTTCCAGAGCTCCAGCAATTTTTCCGTGTTGAAACCTTTCATCCCTACAATGGCCTCTTCTTTACATTTTTAAAGTTAAGATGGCCCAAAGAAATTAATTTTAAACAGTGTAGAAGGAAAAAATAAATATCACTCAATTGCGAAATCATCAAGCAAATTTAACAGACTAATCATTAAGACAAAGAAGGCTAACCTTTACAAGTAATTCCATCCCCTCTGTATCCCTTCGGGCAACGACCACACTTAACCTGTCCTGTGACAGAAGGCTCACAAGGCACACCAGGAAAACATGAAGAGTTAGTGCAACGCTCCTCATAATGTAACTCTTCAGATCCAACAGCTATTGCAGTGTTATTTAGGTCGACAGGGCTTGAAGTAGGCTTTCTGTTCTGGAGTGATAGATTCCTTTTGCTGGATAGAGGCATCTCAGCTACAACCAATGATACAGTGGCTTTCTGAGATGAGGAAGAAGTGGAAACAGATGAAGAGAAATGGATACCAGGTGTTTTCTCTTCTCTGTCTACTGTTATTCCTGTAATATAAGTTTAATGGAAACTTCAATTAAAAAAAAACAAATCTTAATTAAAATTAAAATATATTTTTACGGGACATAATCTCTTTTTGTGGATTTTATCTTTTCTTACTATTTTCTGGTTTTGCCATGCAGGTTTGTCCATTGCCGTGAAGATCTGGAGGACAGGGACCACATATATATCCAGCAGATGTATACACACTCTCAAAGCACTGGACTCCTGGAAAACAGGGCTGACTGGAACATGGGCTCTTAGCTACAGAAAAAAAGATTATTGATATACAGTAGATGCCAAGCAGAACATGAAAAACCTACTGAAGCATAAAACTAAATTATTATATTCCGAAATAAGGAGATGAGATTAGTGCAGTAGGCAGCCTTTTTATTTGGATTTACTGTTTTGTTTTGAAGTAAACAGACATATTTTAATTGTCGTTTATTGAAATCTATTTTGGTTAAAATGAGCTAACTAATTAAGTGCAGGGGATATTAAGCCAGTGAAAGGAAATACTAGCAAAATTTTAAGTTTTAGTATAAAAACTGTTGATATGGAACAGAATCTGCAGTATTCCTAGACTTTTATTTAAATGTTAATTTAAATAAACTTTCCTACCTGGGCTAAGGTTGGGTTTGAAGGGTCTGAAGTTCACGCCTTGATCTACTGTATGGTCTCTTTGTCTTGTTTTACCTTTAAAGCGGGTACAAGTAATTGCTGTTAGAGATGCTTCATCTGTTACTACTAAAGCTACTACTACTACAACTACTATTATTACTACTAGTAATACAATTGCTACTATGACTACAGCTACTATTACTACTACAACCAGTACTACTACTCTTACTACAACTAATAAAACTTCTATTTTTACTACTACAACTACTAGTATGGGGCAAAAATGTCTCAAATGGTTAAGGCCCTGAGTTGATGATTAAAAAACCAGGAAAATCTGGGTTCAAGCCCCACTGTCATCAAGAAAGACCAGGAAGACCTGGGTTCAAACCCCACCACCACCACCAAGACTTGCAAGACTGTTGGCAAGCCCCCTAAGCCTTTCTGCTCCTGTACTAGAACTTGCCCTGGACTTTGACCTCGAACTTCCACGATGGGAATGTTGTATATTTTGTGTGGTGTATAATCATATATGTGACAAATGAAATTGGAATTGGCATACTAACACAACTACTATTACTACTGCAACTACTAATAACACAGATGGTGATATTCATTCATTTATCTTCTATATCCGCTTATTCCTGAACCCGTGGTCACAGGGGTCTGCTAGAGGCACATAGGGCGAGAGGCAGGGGGTACATCCTGGAAGGGTTGCCAGTCCATCGCAGGGCCACACACACACAACCACACACCCTCACACTAACTCCTAAAGATTTAGAATTTCCTATAGGATATTTAGAATTACCAATCAACCTAATGCACATGTTTTTGGACAGTGGGAGGAGTACCCGGAGGAAACGCACGCAAGCGCGGGAAGAACATAAAGACCCCGTGCCTGGGATTCGAACCCAGGACCTTCTTGCTGTGAGGCGACCGTGCTAACCACTACGCCACTGCACCGCCCAGATGGTGAAATACTTAAATACTATTGCAATAATGACTATTAAGAATTACAGACTGCCAAAATCATGGTCTACTCCAATATGTTGAGGTCAGGTAATTCCTAATTATTGAAATAATTATAGTGAAATTTGGTATCATACTAAATAAATAGTGTTTAATTAATTATGCGAGCAGCAGTGGGACATCAATAACCATTACTAATCACTAATAAATGATGTGCATTGTAACCATGATTATTATTTAAACAATATTAGAACTTGACAATTTATGTGCTTCAGGGCTGTAACAATACCAAGAATGTAATATTAAAATCTAGCCATTTGTAACTTTTACATTTAATTCAAATTTAGAGAATGATTATTGTTTTTTCCCAAATCACTTTGTGTATTTTGTCACTGTTACACTGCAAAAATCTTTGACCCATATCGTTTTTTTACATAACTAAAGAAATGTATGTTTTTTTTTCACAGTCACTGATCAAACTACAAATTAGGGATATGTGAAGTAGAGACTCACGAATGCAGTTTTCCCCATTTCCAGTAAAGTGATCAGGACAGGATCCACACACAAACGATCCTAGTGTGTTTTCACAGGACACTCCGGGGAAGCACGGGCCTGACACACATTCATTGATATCCTCCTCACACATCCCACCTGCCATGAACACAGCATCAAAAAAGCCTCAAACAACCAAAACCAGGTCATGACTGTTCAGTATATGTTACTAAAGAATTGTATTTAGGATAAGGGTAATCTAAAAGGTTGGTAATAACGTGTACCAGTAAAACCTGCTGGGCAAAGGCAGGTGAAAGTGTTAAATCCATCTACACATTCTCCTCTCTGACACGGGTTTGATTTGCAGTCATTTACATTAATTTGACAGGTTTCTCCCTCGAGACCAGCTGGGCACACACACAGATATTCACCGCTGCCAGGAGGGAAGTTCATGTTGGTTATACACGAGGCTCTGTGATGGCATTCACACTGGCGAACCGAGACCTGAGAAATATGGATTTACTAAAATTACTCTAATGCAGTAAAATCAAAAAAGCCTCAACAGAATTGCTAGTTATCCTCAGTAAGGCTGGGCGACTAATTGAAAAGTAATTGAGGCGGAATTTTAGAAACACTTAAATTCTTAAACTCCTATGAAAAAGTACTGCCGTGTGCGAAGTCATGTGACTCAGTATGGAGCTAAATTGATATGGAGAAAAGCTCAAACGTTAAGTGAACTAAGCAACAGAAGAAGCTTATACCAAAAAATTCTAAGGGCAAAAAACAATAAGAATAAAATTTTTATTAATTCCTATCGCAGTATTAATCCTTATCGCGGTATCAAGGTTTTGATTAATTTTACGTCATATTGGTCATTTTTAAATTACTGGTCTGTTGATTTTTTTATTCTTAGCCCCTAAAATTTAGCAGTTAGACAGGTTCCCTATAAAAATGACAAAAGATATGAGATAATCCTGCAGTAATCTAAGCCATCCTTGTCAATTGATTTAAGTTTTTGAAAGCCCCTTGTCACCCTCTTGTGGTACACATAAAAGTTACAGTATTTTTTTAAATGCTCTTATCCGGATTTGAAGTCCTATAAAAGAATACAAGGTACCCACATTCATGCCACTTTGCTACTACCAATAAAACAGTTCTATACGAGTCTCAAAAATGCACACCTAACTATTACCACTGCTTACAGTTATTGGATTTATATAACTGGGCAGTTATCAATAACCGTGGCACTTTGATGGTCCTAGCATCCTTTTGCTTAGTAGAAAGACATTTATACCGCAAGCAACATTACAGCCATTGGTATTATGCATAACTTGTAGATACGTATTTAGACATGCATTAACTTAAAATGTGTTTAAAATGTCATTGTTTTTTTGAGTTTATCAGCTTTTCTCACAACACATCCTTAACAAAGCTTACCTCACCTTTACCAAGGCCTGTGTCTCTGCATGACAGTCATCCATCACAATCAGGTGAAAGGTCACAAATGAGGATGAGAGAGCTTTCCAGATGAGCAGTCCAGCAGGAGAAAGAACAGCATCTTGGGGTCCAGACAGCAGTGTGAAGTGAACTGCAGAACCTTCTGGATCAGTTGATACGAACTGATACACAAAGTTTTCCCCATAAAATGTTTGTAGGTGGGTTTGTTCTGAATTAAACACGGGAGGCTTGTTGTCTGGAATATAAGTCAAAAATACTCTTATTTTTACAAGAAAGCAGCATACTAGATATTCCTCTACCTACTGATTCTGAAAAAAAAATATTATTACAATTAATCAGCTTAACACACATACAGTGGTTGTGTATTAAACCAGAATTAAGACAAACATAATAAAAGCTAACAAAACCGGGAACTAGACATTCAGCCTTACACATCAGCGCCATCTCAGGTACTTCTCAAAGTTACCAGCAGATATGAGCTGTCACACATATATAAGCAGTCAAACAAGTTACTCTTATTTATTATAAACTGTAAAAATCCATTGACTTACTCTTACTTATGGACCAGGTGGACATGGAGAGATCAGGTCGACAGATGAGACAGGGGCTGCTGGGACTGTGTTCACTTTCACCATAACACTGACCATTAATGCTGCAGCTGCTGTTCTAAGAAATAAAAAAGTAAAAGTTAATATACATAAATTGCAATGTCTGTATTCATCTATACATTCATTCATTCATTCAATAATATTTATTCCCACTTAATTCTGTATAAGCCTATCCCAGTTTACACAAGCAAAAAGCAGCAAAATTCAGATTCACCAGTTAAACTTAATGCACATGTTTTTAGTGTGTGAGAAAAGCAAAGTATCCAGAGTAAACCCACACAAGAGCATGGAGAACATGCAAACTCCAAACAGAAAGCCCCTTTGCCCAGGAATCGGATCTGGGATCTTCTTGCTGTAAGGCGAACTCTCAACTGCAACGCCACCATGCCGCCCATCTCTCTATTTGACTTTCTAAATTATTTTGTTTTACTTATTTTTCAATTGATTTATTCATCTATTGTCGTCATCTATCGTTACTACTTTATTCCACAAGATCATGTGCTACCTTAAACCTATCTAGTAACTAGTTGCTGATGTCAGGAATGAAGAAAACCCCTTAAGCTTAAGGAGCCCATGCAAACTCCACCCATACACGTTATCGTAAAACGCCAAAATAATAGTTCAATGGAATGCTTTTAGGCTGTTTGGTTACTGATGTAAGGTAAAAGCATTTCCTAGGTTTAGTAATGATTGCAAGCAGGTATGTGTGTGTGTTAACATAAAAAATAATAACAACTTTGACAAAATTGAGTTTTTATACCCTTAAGAAAATAACAATGGTTTGCTTATAAAAGTTTTAAAAGTTATCTTTAATATTTTAAATTCATTATCTGCATAAATAATCTTAAAAACAATTTTAATTATTTCAGCCAGGCTAAAATACATAAACAAGATGTATTACTAATACATTAAGCATGTATGTGACACGCACCTTTAAAAAGCAATGAACCCCGCTGCTGAGTGTGCACTCTTGGCATGTGCCATCAAACATTGTAAATATCTTGGCATTGCTGAAGCTGTAGCCATCATTAGAAACCTGCGCAAAGCCGAAAGAAGACAAAGCAGCTAATAAGAGATAGAACTTAAGACCCGCTAACATTATCTTTTAAAATTCAGAAGTTCAACAAACACCTTTTAAACTCACAGCATAAACAGTATGGAATGATTAAGTTAATATAGACATTGAACTGGAAGTATTGGTCTTTCCTGTTAATTAGAGTATAAAAGGTTCATTCACCTTGATTTGCCAGCGAGTGACAGATGGGTGATGGACACTAATAGACTGCACATCTTCAACAGAAAGCTGGCACTCCAAAGCAGATGAGGTGAGAAACAAGGCAGGAACCATAAAAGGATCCCCCAATGACCACTCTCCATCAACAATCTTAACAAAAAAACAAAACACTGGTATACATCCAGATAAACAAAGCCCAGAAAAAAACGAGTAGAGAAAGACCTACCTTTTCTTTCATGACTTCACATTTTAGTTCAAATGTACTTCTGAAACCTTTCCCAAGAACTTTGACAGTGGAACAGGGGCTGCTTTTAACATCACAGAGTCCTCCCCCGTCTAGATCTGTGATCTCCGGGGTCTGATCTGTGAACATTAAAGGTGTTACAGTTTTTTCCATTGTTTTTTTTCGATACATCTGAAACTTACCAGAGACCTGACTGCAGTCATATGAGCCAAATCCAGGAAAACACATGCAACCACGTTCAGTGCATTGGCCATTGTCACTGCAAAGACTTGGGCACCGTAGGAAAGTGAGTATCTCCTGTAACTTTTCATTTCTCCGTATTTCTTGGACTACTCTTCTCTCACATTCGTTTTCTAGAAGGGGCAAGGTAGCTCCAAGCCAAGATCTCTCATCCTTTAGTTGTTGATCCACCATACACATTTCTATTGCTTTCTCCATTAACTCATCCAACAGACCAGTGCAACCAAGTGCCACAGTGGAGTTGCGCAAAGCGTCCTCACACAGCTGCTGGGCATTCACCTCTGTCAGGCCAGACTCAGTAGGCCATGTTGGGGCTGTTAATTCAGGATGTGTCGATAGAACCTGGTCTTCAGGAAATAAATAGTTAAAGCCATCTGTATTTGACTGGCTCATCCTCTGATCTGCACTGGATAACTCAACTTGTGTTGGGTCTTGGTCCCTCCCTCGACTTCTGGTTTCATTAATCCATTGCTGCACTTTCGACTGGTTTCTGGCACTGCCTGTGAAATGCTTAATGGGTCTGATATACTCTGCTGTAACATCCTGAGCTGGGATTATAAAAGGGGTGCGGAAATGAGCCAAAGGAGAGCAGGGAAAATGAGTTTGAAGAATTGACTGCCGTAATTCCTTTTTACAGTGGCAGAAATGCTGGCTGCTAATTTTGCGCTCATAAGATGGGATTTGGTCAAAAAAGCTGCTGCTTGGTGCTAGCCTATGGAACAGCAATACAAACACTTTGTCTTTTTAGAATTATGTACAATAAATACTAAGCAATTAATAGTGAAAACAGAAATTTTCACATAAATTTTTTAATCAGGTTTATAGAACATGAGTGAGAGAATTTACCTCCAAGTGTTGATAAAAGAAGAAATGTCATGTAAAGTTTTCCCTTCTGCATTGTGGAAGTCATTAAGTGGTTGTCCATCAAATGTTCCACAGAGACCCTCAGTGTGGCTCAGATCAGACCCGGGGACCATCACTGTCAGGCTCATGCCCCAGTCAGCTACATCTGCCCTTACAAACGCACCTGAAGAGAACGTCAGCTACAGAGGAGAAATATTTAATATTATATATAAGTGCTGCCATTTCTGCTGCACCATGTTTAATATAAACAAGGCACAAATTATAATATGGTACCTCACAAATAAATACAAGCGTTACTACTAGTTGTACCCTATCCAATTATTTAGTTTAGGGAACAGCAGCTTACAGTGACTTTGCGACCCTGATAAGACTCTGTGATGCGAATGCCACTTTTGACCAGGTCCCCATTCCTTACAAAGAGGCGGGGCTTTGTTTCTCCAACCAGTCCATTACACATGTCAAAAGAGATGATTTCGGCTCCATCTCTAGCTGCAAAGCCACACACACAGGATGTGGGGTGGGCAGTTATACTAGCACACTCCCACTGTCGCACGTGCACTTCGAATGGCCGAACTGTGTTCTTGTACAGCACAAATGTGCCTATGTGGAAGTTATCATAACTCCTGAGAACAAAAAAGCAAGGGCTTATTATTATGTGCTGTCAGGATATTTGAGATCCAGAGCATTTGGCACTTAATCATTGTACAGGTACAGATGTATTACTGTACCTGCCGTCAAATGTTATGATGTGAGGATCAGTAAAAATGTAACAGTAAGCAGGTAATACATCCTTTATGATAACCTAAAAGGAGCAAAAACAAGCTTTTTCACATAATATATATTTATTTATGCAGATCATCAAATGTTACATAACCCCTTTTTTATACCTGAACACCTTCTGGTGTATAACCATTCCAGAGGAAATCAGTGCTAATTATGGGCTTAATGGATATCTCAGTATGTCTGTCTCCATCTTTGGTGATATCAATCACTGCGCTGTAGTGAAGCAGTGCGTGGCTACACACTTCCTTGTGGCAGGGGGAATGAGATAGCTTCACCTCACAGGATGACAGAACCAGATCAGCACCCAGCTCCTCTTCATCTGAACAGACAACACCTCAGGTTTAACATCTGTGCTTCAATTTTAGACTACAGATCGGACGCTTGCCAGTAAATGTAATTAACTTTTTATTTTTATGTGGTCAAGATGACAAACCAGTGGACTTTGGTTCTACTAAGTTATAACAAATGAAGATTATAGTTGAATATATTTTGATTACTCATGCTTTGTTAGCTGATAGTTAAATGGTCTGATTTTTATTTGTATTTTAAAGTTGACTCTGTATCTGCCCTTCGTTCAAGTGTACATTAAACACTAATTCTTGAAGTGTACAGTAAAACCAATTACACTGAAATCATATTAGTGAGTGTGAATTTAAGACAGGATTTTTAGCTCTGGATAAAAGTGTCTGCCAAATGCTGCAAATATAAATATAGTCACTGATGCTTTGAACATTATTTATTACATGTGTTATTCATGTAATGTGTTTCTTTAGTGTTGTGCTAACATACTTGAATTTTTAACAACATAAAATAATACCAGTTTTATACATTGATTTATATTCTAGCTCACTTATGCCCTTATTCCAGCTGCCTAAGAGCCTATCCCATCTTTATGATATCACAGGGCCACGCACTCTTATGGCTAATTTGGAATCATTAATCAACCTAATTTACAGTTTTTTTGACAGTGGAAGAAAACTAGAGTACCCGGAGTAAACCCATACAAGCAAACTGTGCACAGAAAGGGAATCAAACCTGGGACCTTCCTTCTGTAAGACAATAGTGTTACCAATAAGCCTTACATTTTACATTTACATAAATATAATTTAAAGACTTATTTTACAGTACTAATTTAAACCATGCTTGTGTGTTTGTCAAAACAATACATACAACTCAACGGTATAAACAGTAGAATGAAAACTTTACAAAAACAAATATATTGAGACTGAATGTCAGTCCTGTATTTACCTTGGCTGCTTGTGCTGAGCTGTAATGTAAGTGTGCACGTCTCTGAAAAAAAACAGGGGATAGGAACGGTGCTCTCTATGACCAGCTCATGCTGCTTTCCATCCTCTAAAATAGAGGTGAGTTTGGGCTTCAGCTACAATCCATCCAAAGCAAAGACACTAGGTTATCAGTTACGATTAATATAACCAGATAGCAATCTGGAAAAAAGTTTGTGGACCTACTTGAATGCCTGCAAAAAAATCCTGACTCTGCATGTCAGGACTCCGTCTGTCTGGAGCATCTAGAAGAAAACTGGAGCAACTGCAACATATCTGCACAAAATTACAAAGTTTATATATATATATATGTATAGGTACATGTAATTACATAGTAATTACATGGTAATTATACGGTGCTATTATACTATTTATACCCTGTCTCCAAGCCGGAGGTTGATACCATCTAACTCGATAAATGCTGAAGTCTGCAACGTTGTCTCCTGCCTGAGCTCCTCTTTGTTTCCATTTGGTAAAAGACGCCACCAGTTCACCACAAATCCAAGAGAATTGTTCCCAATGCGACTATTAAACGCACACTTTAATAGCACACTGGCGCCTGAAAGCTCAGCCATTATTTTTGGCAGTGACGGAGTTGGAGGTTGTTTGTCTGCAAAAAGAAAATTAATAGATTTTACTGTATATTATATATGCAAGTAAAAATCTACATTTTTTTTCAAATTGACTGAAATTCTGGCAAAGGTGTCTAATACCAGACAAGGTGTCTGGTATTAGATTTGGCATTAAGATTTTGTGAATTTGTGTGAAATCAGCAACAGATAAACATCAATATTTAAAAATTATGTAAAGATTTATGTAAAAATGCAAAGAGGTTAACTAAGTCTTTCTTACAGTTTTTCACATATTCACATGCTACAGTACATGTATTGTATTTATAATTTATAAATAATGTATTTATTACATCCATATATATTTTGTCCACAAACTGTAATATTTTATAACAAATCATGATAAATTGGCAAAATACCTTTACAACTTCCATCTCTGTTCCTATGTTCTGGTTCACAGATGGGTTCAGAGGCATCAGCCATTTCTATATATTTTAATGAATTTAGGGAAAAAATTACAAAAAATATATAGCACCAATACAATTTAATAATGTTATTAAAATATGCCATCAATGTATATTAACGAGGCAAAATGACTTACCCTCAGCACAGTAGGCCATACATCCCTGCGTTGGCTGAAGCTCATATACATAAAATTGCCCGCAATTCCGCACAGAAACAGGCATTCGAAACAAACAGCACTCTTTATTGGGCCCGCTAAACAACTGCCAGGTAGCACAAGCAGTTAGCCTTTTAACCTCTAGGGGGTGTGGTAGGGTCTCTCCTTCAGCTAGGGAAAGCCACACTGGAGCTTGGGTACCACAGTGATTGACCTAGGGAGAAATAATATCACAAGCATAAACAATATGGTCTAAACTGTAAAAATAAAGATTTAAAGTTTTGTCCTCTTTAGTTTTTAGGAAAGTATATTTAAAGAAGGATTATTTTTGTAACGATTTTTGTTTAATTATGTAACCAATTAAACAAAAATCGCTACAAAAATAATACTTCTTTAAATATACTTTTACAGTATTGCTGTAATCAAGTACTGATGTTGGATGAGGGTTTGTGAGTGTTCTAGGTCATCCCAAAGGCATGCTTTTTTTGTGATCTATAGTACAAGTATTAAGCTGATTAATGATGTAACTCAATACATGTTTATCTGTCTCTCTGGATAAGAGTGTCTGTCATTTGCTGTAAATGTAAATGTAATATTCAGGCTCTGACCTTAGCAACATGTTCTTTTACACCAAACTACGTGTCCCAGCTCTATAAAAGTGTCCACAAACATTTAGGCATAAATGTACTTCAAGAAAATACAGAAAGGAGGACTGTTCTTGAATGTTTGTAAATGCTGTATTGCAATTTTTTATTAACTTCATCTTTACATAATTTCCTTAAATATTGATGTTTATCTGTTGCTATTTGTTAACACAATTAAAAAAATTATCTTATGCTACATCAAAATCTAATAAGAGAGACTTAAGTAAATAAAGTATATTTTCTGTACCTCCACACATTTGGTGGGCATTTGAGCTGGTTTTTTAAAGATCTGGAACTTATACCAGCCAGGTGTCAGTGTATGGTCACAGATAAGCCTCTCATGTATGCCAGACTGAAGAAGTTGCTGAGAGCTGAAGCTTGTGAGCCGGGAAGGATTTTGCAAAACTGTGTGCCCTCCTGGACTGCACTCAGGAGGATCTAATGAGGACAAACACATACAAATACAAATTCTTCTTCTTACGAACAAATACAAATTACCTTACATTATAATCTAACATCATCTTGTAAATTTATTTTTATATTTAAACATTACATTTATTTGACTGATTTCCACAGATTCAAAGTAAATATACGTTACGGGTAGCATGAAAAGACCATATTATACATCCAAGGAAATTTAATATTTTTTAAATAAGCTTTAAAAAGGGTCACAGGGTCTGCTGGAGCCTGACACCACGGACAGGTCGGCAGTCCATCACAGGGTCACACATAGATATACAACCATGCGCATTTACGTTTACTCCTATGGGCAATTTAGAGTCACCAATTAACCTACATGTTTTTGGACTGTGGGAGAAAACCGGAATACCCAGAGTTAAACCATCGCAAGCGCAGGGAGAAAATGTACATGATTTCTCCGGGTTTTTTCGTTTCCTCCCACAGTTCCAAAGTCCATAGCATTAATGCCTTCGTCTTGCAGAAACTGCTGACACACTCCAGCCACATGAGGTCTAGGATTGTCTTGTATTAAAAGGGAACCCAGGGGCAACTGAACATATGGCATATGGTCCTACAAGGCGTCTGAGGATCTCATCTCGATACCTAACAGGAGTCAGGCTATCCCACATCATTACTGAGCCACTACCAAACCGGTTATGCTGGTGACATGTTGCAGGCAGCAAAACGTTTTCAGCAGTGTCTCCAGACTTCTGTCAAGTCTGTCACATGTGCTCAGTGTTAACCTTCTTTCATCTGTGAGGAGTACAGGGCGAATTTTCCAATCTTGGTGTTCTCTTGCAAATGCCAAACATCCCGCACAGTGTTGGGCAGTAATCACAGCCCCCACCTGTGGACGTCGGGCCCTTATAACCCTCTCAAGACGTTTTTATTGGTAAATGCAGTATAAATGGTCTTTGGTCTTTAATAGACTGTGCAGTTTTTATTTAGAAAATACCCAAGTCCTTAAAAAAGTCTTAGGTAGGTTTGATATTTAAATAATGCCCGCCTTTGTTCAGTAAGCCCCGCCTCCAGAGTCCTCTGTGGTCAAAATAATGTCAATAAAACTATTGACAGGAGGCTCATCAAACACAAAAAAGTAAAAAATAAAATAAAATTAATGAATTTCCCTTTTATTTGAACAATTAAAAGCTTTTACTTTTTTTTTACTACAGTTAAAGACTGCTTCACACTGTTAAATAATACTGCCTATAATGCCGATTAGAAAAATCGCAGCGGACTCTATAGGTCCGGTTCTATTGCATACGACGTGCTCATGACCAGTTTATTAGTTTACTTTGCGACCAGACGGACGGCAAACTAATTATATCAGCGAGTAGATAAAGTGAAATAAAGATGCTCAATTGAAATGAAGTTTAAGCGCAATCTATAACGTCTCTGATGGAGTCAAGATAAAAACAAAAATACATCACACCACTTTAGTGAGTCAGTCCGCAAAAAAATTTGAGTGCGCAGATGAGTTTCGTGCATTGTATCCTGTTATTTCCGCAATAAAAAAAGTGTGTTAAACTTACCAGACTGTGAGCTGTCAGTGGTGAGCAGAACAGCAGCCACACATATATATCCCAGCCAAATAGCTGCACTCATCTCTTTTCCTATTAAAGTTTAGTGGAATGTCTGTGTAGTTAGCCTTCCCCCTCTCGTCCTGTAGCCCTCAGACGCAGCGGAAGCTCAGAGAAAGTTTCTGTTTAGTAAAAAAGTCTTGCAAATGTCTACATCAGCGACGGTTCCTCGGGTATCACCGGGCGAGCGCGGTTCTTCATCTGCTCCACCTCACTCTTCATCACCGGCACTCCGATACACTTTCAACACCAAGTAATGTTATAACCTGCTGGAACACCGGAGTCGATTTTATTTGTTATTCTAGCTATAAATAAAGTCAAGATAACGGTAATTACGTCACTGAGGATATAATGTGATGACGTCAGTAAAATGCATTACATCGATAGCATTTTAGAGTGATTTACTTTTATTTCGTTATTTATACAACTGAGCGATTAGGGGTTATGGGCCTTGCTCAGGGGCCCAGCAATGATAAGCAATGTTGTTGGAAATCAAACCCTGATCTTCCAATTAGTAGTCCATTAAAATTAGCCAATTATTTTATTATTTTTTTAAAAATTAACCAGGTATGTCATCTATGCAATTTCCATTCACATTTTTGAAATGATAGAAGCAGTGTAATCGTCTGCTAATAAAAATAATACCACCTCACAACAAGAGGTGTGGGTTGGATTCCTGGGTAGAGTCCAGCTCTGGTCCAGGGAAAGAAACAAAACCTAGACAAAAGCCCTGAAGCCCAGAGGGAATGTGTAAAATCTGCTTATGCAGTGTAACGGCAAATCTGCCACACATTACATTACATGATTAATATTTATAAACAAATGCTTAATTATTCATTAACATTTACCAACTTTAAGAAACTGGATGTTTATTTAAGATTTTAAATTAAAATGTCTAGGTTCCTTTAGAGCTTTCCTATATCCTGTTTGCTTGTAGATGAAAACCACTTATGGCTTGGCAACACATTCTAATTGTAAATGTCTCACCTTTTGTTTTAGTCTTTAGTTGAAGAACAATTCCTGGAGTCACAGGGAGCAGTGACTCTTTCTACATTCCCCTGCAAGTGAGAGAGATATGGTTAATGAGGTCATAGATTTAAAATAACGCTTGTTTTTAGTGGCTCAGACACCTGTAATCTGTTTGTCCAGCTGAGGTTCATTCATAGAAAAGGTTTACACTGCACTACTTGCAATCATATTAATATGTCCATATTATCTGAAACATCCTGCTTACCCCAACAACACTGTGTCAGAAGACCCCCCTACCACCACCACCACCACTATACTGCCTTTTAACCCAGTAAAAGCCAGGTGTGACCTTTGAGTTATTGACATAATTGTCTGTAAGCAGGCACTATTTCGGTTTTGGTTCACAGCATATGTGAATTCTCTTACTGCAAGTCTATTTAATCAGTATTTGAGTTTTGATATACACACTCCCCAAAGTCTACCATGTCCCAACAATAAATTTAGATAATTTGGTTATATAATGTTAAAAAAATTGTTAATTGTGTATGTTTTTGTAGCTTGAAGGTCTTATCTATTATGGGCCTCATAATCATAGGGAAAGAAGTGGCTTGGTAGTTAAGGTGTTGAGCTGATACCAAAAATTCCCAGTACTACCAAGCCACCACTGTTGGCCCCTCAACCCCTTATTGCTCACTTGTATAAGAGATAAATGTAAGTCGCTCTGGATAAGGGTGTCCGTTAAGTTCCTGGAATAGAATATATCTTGATACATCTTAACATTTTGATCCACAAGACTCAAGACTGAAGAATGAACTGTGCTATATTTTGGCTTTTTCAATCTTTGTCCCCTTTCTCTCTTTCTCTGTAAAACGCATGTACAAGTGTCTAGTGCTTCCCCCTGCTGGAGTAAATTCTGTTTACGCTTCAGAATTCTGGGAATATATGGTGTACTGTGGGTAGTGCGGTGGTGCAGTGGTTGGCACGGTCGCCCTACAACAAGAAGGTCCTGGGTTCGAATCCCGGGCACGGAATTTGTGTGTGGAATTTGCATGTTCTCCCCGTGTCCCAACAGTCCAAAAACATGTGCATTAGGTTGATTGGTGACTCTATATTGCCCCTAGGAGTAAATGTGAGTGTGTATGGTTGTGTGTGCATCCCTGCGATGGACTGGTAATCTGTCCAGGGTCTGGTCAGGGTCTGGCGATGGACTGGTGATCTGTCCCCCCAGACTCTCGCCCTATATGCGCTGGGATAGGCTCCAGCAGACCCCTGTGACCCCGGAAATAAGTGGGTATAGAAGATGAATGAATAAATGAATCAATAAATTAATGTGTATTGGGCATTTATTAATGTCAATAGATTTTAAATTGACGCACTATAATATACACTCAGAATAGACTCGGATTTGCTTTTGGGAATGAGTGGCTATTGAAGATGAATGAATGAATGAATGAATGAATAAATGAATGAATGGTGTACTGTAAATTAATATAAATGAACAGAAAGAAAACAGTGATCAAAGGACCAACTCTTAAAACATAATAAAATGTGCTTTAATAAATAGTTGATAAATAGTTTGTCGAACAAGATCTTTAAACTAAAGGCTCCTAGCAACCTGTTTTTATTGTTCTCAGTGGTTTAGACTTTCACTCCAACACAGCAACCTGCTCGTCTGGACCGAGTGATAACCAAACCGTAAATAGTAGGACAAAACTTTTCTTTAAATGTAATATTCAAATTAATTTTTAATACATTTAATTTATTGCTTAAATGTTTGCTTTAATATTGCAGTTGTTTATACACAAGAATGTTCTGTCAATATCAATATTTTAAACCACTTGTATTACTGCAATATTTATCTGTAATAGTCTGTAAACATTTGTAAATATATCACATGTGCAGATGTTTTAAAAGGAAAAATGTTTGCTCTGATTTTGGGGTCATTTTAAAATAGATTTTTTGAAGTTATTAAATTTTTATTCTCACAACCAGGTAAATGAAGTGAGTGCCACAGATATAATGGACACAGAAAAGTCATTTACCTTCAACAGAAAGCTCCAGTTTACTGCTTATCAAAATGTAATTGAAAGCCGTAGTAGGATTTACACACTCATACCTCCAACTGCAGCTGTCGAGCACACAGACCTGTGGAAAATAAAGCCACCTGACTTCAGCCCTAAACTGTATTGCACTCTAGGCTTTCCTCGAATGAAGAAAAAAATACTTGACCCAGCTATAGTCAAAAATAAAATAAAAGGACTGGACGAATTATCTGAAAGCATTCATAAAGTGTCTTCTTTAATGCAATTAAACAAACAGAAGAAAGAGAATAGTCCAGTATTTGTCACATCATACAAACCACCAGCACATCTGGATTTACAGCTACAGTTTGTGAAGTTTGGAAAGTTTCCATCCGATTCCTACAAAACCCCCAAACCCCATAACTTCAGACCTGTAAGTTTATCGCTAATTTACCATTTTTAAGAACATCTATACTCCTGCACATTTATGCAGTTATCAAGTAACCTGTCAAGTAGCAGCAGATTTAATTTGGGGTAGTTATATTTTAGAATTAAAAAAAAATACCAAAAATATGATGAACTGTAATATAAATGTGTTTTTTTGATGCTTGGATTTTCAAAGATAATAGTCTCTTGACTAACATAGATTAACATAGTTTAAAAAAATGTGCCTATTTCTTATTTCTTAAATTAAACTCTTCAATTAACTTTCTAAAAATTAAAAATCTGATGTGGTCAATCATGTGTTTCTAGTAAAGAAATTATTTCTGTTCTTCTTTTCTGTGTCTGACACACTGTGATGATTATATTTACTAATGCATTGCACTGCTGCCTCATTTTTATTTAAATGATTAAAAATGTCTGCCGATTACAATAGAAATGTAATTGATTTATGGTCATTAATAGTTAGATTTTAACTTTTTTGCCTTTTAATAGATTGATTTATTAATTCAATATTTTAGTTTTTTACGATTTTACAGGAAAAATTAGTTTTTTTGCAGCCTGTTTACACTAGATGGCAGTGTTTAATTTTCGATTGGTGTGCAGTGCAACGAAAACCTGCCAAATATTGTAACAATGCTAAACAAGGATCCTGCAAATATAACTTTCTGCAAATCTCCTGTCCTGGAAGCAAGTGAGCTTCATTTATTTCTATCTATTACTTTTGCCAATTGATTATTAGTGTTTCAAAAAATATAGCCTGTTATTTATTAGTACACTGGTTAGATAATATCTCAACTAAAATGTGTCTAGCAGAACACAGGCACATACATTGAGCAAATGTAATATAAGGATGTTTTTATTTATTAATGTAAATATATATTTTTTAAATCAGGAAACCGGCCTGAGCCAACGCCTACAACAGGAGAGCCAGACAGGAAAATAATCACTTTCCAACCAGAAGAACCCAAATGGGATGCAAGACTAATACTGCAAAAAGCCCAGTGGCCTCCCATGTCAGCTTCCTACACAGTGAGTGAAGTGTGCACTGTACATTATCTGTTATTTTATTTAATATATCTAGCATGAAAGCAGAAATGACTACATCTGACCATCTGACAACCGTTTGGATTACATTTTTCATGACATGCATGATTATCTGCTTTAACATTGAGCTGAAGGAATGACGCTAACAGGTGTCTATTACATAGTTTTCATGTAATAGATAATAGAACAATACTGGGGATGTTGTGCCTAAGTTAATGTAGTGCAGTGCCAGAAACATCCACTTTTTGTGTATTAATTGCTACAAACAGGCGGCGCGGTGGCGTAGTGGTTAGCACGGTCGCCTCACAACAAAAAAGGTCCTGGGTCCTCGGGGTCATTCTGTGCAGAGTTTGCATGTTCTCCCTGCGCTTGGGTGGGTTTCCTCCCACAATCCAAAAACATGTGCATTTCCCATAGTGTGTATGTGGTTATTTATTTGTGGCCCTGCGATGGACTGGCAACCAGTCCAGGGTGTACCCCTGCCTCTCGCTCATTGTGTGCTGGGATTGGCTCCAGCTGACCTCCGTAACCCAGAGTTAGGGAAAAAGCTGGTTAAAAGATTAATGAAAATCACAAGCATTTCATTGAATCATAATAACTTCATTCATTCATTCATCCATCTTCTTTACCCGCTTATTCCCGAATCCGGGGTCA
>JAOTQW010000039.1:10347021-10361004 GCA_026260075.1 Sisor rabdophorus | reverse complement strand
AAGTCCCATAAACAAAAGTTTGCATTTCACCGTCATGCTCACGTTTGACACTGTGGCTCTTTAGGAGCATTAATAAAAATGATCACACATATTAACTATAACTAAAATTAGATCATACCAAATAATATTAAATTAGATTTAACAATTTAGCAGTAATTATCCTGTTTTTGTTTGTACTACTTTCGATAGTTAAAAAATAACACTTGAACATTGTTCTAATTTATTAACATTATTTAAATAATTGTGTATTTTTTTCAATTTTGTTTTTACTTCTTTACTTTTTAAATTCAATAGAAACTTTTTGCTGTTGCTCTGTTTGCTTGCTAGTTGAATTAATCAAGTACACAAGTACTTTCCCCACAGAACATATTAACCCCACATAACATATATTATTTTGGCAAAAGAAGATCAGTCTGAATCGAACTTAGATGCATCAGGTGCTGGACAAAGATAAAGCCATGTTTGCCAAGTACTGCTTTTGCACGCTGTGACCTTAATAATATTGTCATAACCTTTTTTCCTTTAAAATTTAGCTCCCTTGTGAAATAAGGTGCATAAATATTATAATAAATTTGTTAAAGAAACTTTCTCGGAAAAAAACGCATATAAACTGCATAAGTGCACAAAGTGTAAAAAGTGCAATAAAAAGTTAAGACTTCTTTCAGAGGCAGGTGTATTTTTACTATCCCTCCTCTCAAATTGCAAATCACAGTCTGGAGAAGCTCCTTTAATTACCGCTGAGCATGCAATGTCTGGAACAAGCTATATTCCGAAGTGAAGTGTGACATCACTTATCCAAAAAAACTGCGTATTTTCTTGGCTCAATAAAATGCTAGTGTATACGTGTAAACAAGTTGTCTGAAAGAGCATGTGTGGGTGTAAATGTATGCGTAGGGAACGTGTGTGATTATGAGTCTGAGAGCATGACCTCGGCACCTGAGTTTATGGGCTAATCCTGCTGCTTTAATGAGGAGCTCTTTCAATAATGAATACCAGCCTGCAGTTTAAAAGCCACTATATATTATGGAGAAAGACTTCTACTGTACTGGTCCTGATATATAATAGCACACTCAAAAAAGTGCTTTTATTTTACGCTACTAACATTCTTAAATCGTTCTTAAATTATAACAGGCTTTTACCCCAGTCCTATACACTTATTGAACGGTACCCTTTTTCCACATTTAGCTAACTTAAAAAGAGTAAGAGACAGAATTTTTTTTATTATAAATGTATAAACTGATTTGCTTTTTAATGTGTAATGTGTAGCAGTCAGGGAGATTTCAGGCTTCTTGGTGTCTTTTATACAGGTAAGATTAGACAAGCTCTCTTAAAGGGACCCTTTTAAAGGGAGTGCTTCCAATCTTAGCTTGTTACCTATATAAAAAGACACCTGTCAACAAAAGCAATTATTCATTTTCCCAACACTACACTATGGCTAAGACAAGAATCTCTGAATAAGCTCAGATCTACATAGGAGAAACCTTTCAATCATCTCAAAGCAGCTGGAAAGAAAGTCACCAACAGAACAATTGGTAAAAAACTATGCAAAGAAAGACTGAAATCCTGCAGCTCCTGCAAGGTCAACCTGCTTACGAAAGCACATGTTCCAACCTACCTGAAGTTTACCAATAAACATCTGAATAATTTAGAGGAGAACTGGGTTGTGTTTAAATAAGACCACAATCGAAAAAATTTTGCTTTTGTGGTGATTTTTTTCTGCTAAGGGAACATGAAAAATTTACCACATCATAAGGAATAGTGGACAACAAGGGTTTTCCAATCAAGTATTTGGTCATCTCTTGTCAGAGGAGTTAAAATCTCACTCATTAAACCCCATTCAATTTATTACTTTTTTAAAATGTTTTTCAGAATGATCTATTGTTATTCTGTCTCTCAGTGTTAGAATAAATCTACCATTAAAATTACAGACATATAATTGTCAGTGACCAAAATCAGCACCAAAAAATTTCCCTTTACTGTAACTGTGCAAAGAAACACAAGAATGTGTTGAAAAATGTTGATGAAAATAATAATTTGACAGTCATTCCATTATGTATCTACTGAAAGTCGCAATTAAATTGTCTTTAGTTTCTCCTGTTTTTATTCCTTAAATATGCTAAATCTATGAATAAACCTTTTTTAAAATAAAATATCAATTGTTAAATAATTAATGTATTTTTATACAAACATTTATTCATTATAATCTTTTGGTTATTTTTTGCCTTTATTAATAGGAAAGATGGATAAAGTGGGGGAAAAGGAAAGAGAGAGATAGGATTGAGAAGGACTGGCACCTTAATCCACTACACTACAGTATATAAAATAATTTATATTATAGATATTAATTATTGATTTCCTTTTATTATGGATTGTTTAAGTTTATTCGTAAATAAAAACATATTTCAGTTTTGCTTGTTTTCTTGCAGTGTACTTATTACAAATTCAATTGTCCCATGACCATACACAGGTCTGATCAACCAGTTATAAAAGCTTCTTAACTGACTCATAATATTAATTATGATACTTTAAAACCTACAGGCTATATCAATACTACAGTGTATTTATTTCCTTTGACATCCTAAAAACTGAAAAAGCTAACAAGTATTTAACACTCTCTAGAATGTAGAAGGTAAGTTTTGCTTTTTGCATTGTGATGACAGGAAAAGGGAAGTAGGCTTAGCTGCTCTGACCACTGGAAACGGAAAAGGGAGTGCCTGTATAGCATTGAAACAAAGATTGAAATTTTTGGCATTGGGCCTGATTGAGATGTGATTGAAGCTTGAGAGCAAACCTTATTATCAGCATGTTAACATCTACATAAAAGCAGATATTAGTGATTGGATAAATTGCACCTGCTTAACTTAAAAGTCATAATTTTTGGCTTTCGTATGAGACATGAATGTAATAACTCAGGTATCAACACTAAATCAATTGACAAAATGAAGTGATAAATAACCAGCCTGAAATGGTATTCTAAACTTAAAAATTGTTTCTAACTATATCATAATAATTTTCAATGGTTATATTTTCTTGTTGCTGATAATACTTCTAAAATAATAGACTGGCTACATGTTTTTTGCCGTAGGTGTCTAGCTTTCATGGCAGAACAAACAGTAAAACAAACACCTAGATGAATCACAAGTTTTATTTGTTTTTTTAAATGACAGCAGTCAGTAACTAAAAAAGGATTTCAACTGTTGTCCACTGGAATGTACTTATTTTTAAAGAACAGACAATTGTAAAAAAATGTGGAGACAGAAATAACATGCTGTTGTGTGCGTAAGATATACAAAAGGCAATTTAGATTAGAATTAAGGTGCCTCTCAATTGCAATAAAGCAGAAACAAAACTTCTTGATCTAAAACAATAAGTGCAGGTCAGCTGACCTAATAAATATAATAAACTTTAACTTTATTATCAAGTTTTAATTTATATTTCAAATAATGTTATTGTCTGATATTTTTCAAGTTTATATTTAGATAGCCAAAAAAAAAAGGATTAATAAACCTTTCGCTCTGTCTGCTGCTCTATAGTACCGGTAGTCAGCAACAGGTAAATTCTACACCAGCAGTGTATAAAACACAGAATAAATCAAAATTATAGTATTGAATTACCTTAAATGTTATGTATATCTTTTTAGTACTGGTACACTGCGCAGCCTTACTATCAGGCAAATCATTGGGCCGAAATCCCTTAAACCACACAACAAATGATGCATTGGAGTTGTAATGAAGTAGGCTAGCAGTATTTTCTCAAACCTTGTGCACTGTAGAGACCCGGATATTGCATACATCTTTGCTTACATAGAAGATTGGGGAGGGTGGGGGTCTGCTGACGATATTAGGCACTGGTACTTAATAAAAAAAATTCCACATTGCTGCTGCCAATTCAGGGGACAAGCCTTACATCTTACAAACGTTTCTTAAATTAATCCACATTGTGTGATTTATTATCCCGCATTTCAAAAACATAGTCTAGTGTAGCACAACTATATTGTGTAAATCTTTGCATGTGTCTATATTTAATATCCTGTCCTTACTTTTATGTAAGTTCTGTGTTTGGTCTGTCCACTGAGATCGACTGCTGCTTTTGTCTTTACACAGACATGACCCATATTTTAAAACAGTTTTCTTTATGCTGCATGTGAGAACTTTAGCTAAAAGTTAGACTCTTTTATTTCTTGCAAATCTTTAGGGAGAAAAACGTGGGCGTTTTAGCACCTACGTCTACAGATGTACGGACTCGCTAACACAAAAAAAAGGAACAATTTTTTACTCTCATGTGTAAATCTCATCAGCTCTCTCAGTTAGCCACAGACAAAGCTAATTGATTCCAGAAGTGTAGCCTCTACTTTCAACAGAAAAGGAGAGATGGAGAAAGAGAAATTAAGCGAGGGAAAGATGGTGGGTTAGAGGTGCTGGAGTAGTAATGAGGGGTCAGTCGCAATCCGTAGCCCTGTCGCGAAAGTCAGGAACACATGGCAATTTTATGGTCAATTGAGCTATGCATCTGGGGTTATACATCATTGTGGTGTGTAGTAGGCCCTGGTGTCACACACACACACACACACACACAGTTAGCACACCACAGATGCACACACTTAGACGGAATAGACGGCTACATGCTGTGTGTTGATATGCTTCATCTATACTGCTTTACAGCTGAACCACACACTCACCACCCCATACCCACACTTACCATTTATTCACCTTCCACCATTTGCAGTTACACTAATTAGAGCATCTAGAGATCTAGTGTGACACAAAGTATGATCAAGTGTTGTCTATCTTTAGAATATATGAACAGTTGTGCTGAATTAAATGATGTTGTCTGCTTTATTTGTGCAACAGTTTGCAATACTTACCTTTGTTGCAAGTGCCAGTAACGGCATTGTGAAGCTGATATATTCAAACCTATGAAGTACCAACATTAGTAGACAGCGTAGCATCTCCAATAATGCAGAATTAGGGCTGAAAAAAACAACATACGAGTTGTTGCCTTTTTTACTAGAGCATTTGCTCGCATTGTGTAAAATTGTGCTCAGGGGCCAGCACTGACTTGGAAATGTCAGTGGCTGGAAATCAAACCCCTGATCTTCTAATTAGCAGTCGAACATCTTTATCACTGCACTACCACTTCCAGTTTTTACTTGTTTTTACAAAAGTTTTTACACACGTTGTGTATGTGTCTGTATAGTGTTACTAAATAGCATAGTGATGTATCCTAAATGTATCATATTATTTATGAATGTTTGAAAATATTTACTTATTAACCTAATAAAAAAGAATAAATAAAATTTTCAGTACCTTTGGTTCATGATGTACCCAAGTGTGGTAAGTGTAAATAATACATATCCAGTAATAAACAACACAGTTGATTGAGACAACATCTAGAAATAAAAAGCAGACAAGATAAGAACCTTTAGAAAATGTGCTTATTCGGTTTGACCTATTAACGTACAATGAATACTGTAGGCTTCCCTCTGGTTTATGAAAAAATATTATAGATACAAAGCTGACATTTGGTGCACTTGGTTACAAGTACTTGAATGTTGAACTCTTATTTAGAAGTGACCACATGTATTGTATGTTCCTATAAAATGATATAACTATATAAATACAGCTCTCTGGTGTTACTCTGCTATTGTTGCATTTGGCTGATGTTAAAGCATTAAAAACAATAAAAAATAATTATTAATTATGTAAATTTGGTAGACACTCTTATCCAGATCGACCTACATTTACACCTTTTTAAACTGAGCAACTGAGCAATTGGGGGTTAAGGGCCCTTGCTAAGGGGCCGAGCTTGGTTGTGCTGGGAATCAAACCCTTGCTACCACTTTCCAAAGATATCTTGCCAGTTTGTTAACTTGTTTACTATTATACAGTATTATACACAATCTATTCACACATTAACACATATAATCAATTAGTTAATGGCTGGAATCTTAAGCCTAAAATAATGAAAATAAACTTTATTTAATTATAATCTGGGATTTGGTTTGCATTGTATGTTAACAATTTGCCAAACTAGTTGTTAATAAAACCTGAGTTTTAAAAAAAAAGCACAAACTGAACATGTATGAAACTTTAATAACATAAGATAAGATTAACCACATTAATGAAGTGCTTAGGGTAATTTAAAAAAGAGAAAAATGATTGTGACTTCTCCTACATAAACCACATTAGATGCCTTATTTCCATAACATCATTGACAGGACACTGATGTTTCCTAAATTACCAATGTATGACATTGCCCAGGTCTCACTGGGAGCTTTGTGAAAATTTTGAGAGTCAGTTTTCTATGGTCTGGATAATGTTTTAAAAAAATCCTTTCAACATGCTAATTTCTAATTTGTCCCACTATCTAATTTCAACAATAACATCAAGCCATTGGCAGAGAACATTAAACCATATGGGTGTTTTCTTAGTCGCTGTATTAACTGTCAAACTGTGTTTGTGTTTCTATTACTCCAAAGGCTAAGATTGGGTTACTACCATTATTGCTACTATTAATTCTGGACAACAAAGTGCATTCTAATCTACAATGTTGGTTCTGCCCAGTTAAGCAGTTAGCATTTCAGCAGTGGTCATTTTTTTTTAACTAAACAATTAACAGCAAGTCAAACAACTAGCAAGATTGATGATCGTACATGGGTAAGGCCGTTTAGAGGTCAGTCCTCAAGTCCTAAACTTGAATGTTTTTTCAGCTTTAATGTACCACTAAGCTGTACTGTAGCATCACTTGTCAGTGCAAATAAATTAGCATGGTACACTGAGGTATAAATACACACTTTAACATTATTTATCACTTGGCCCAAGGGTATTTCTTTATTATTTTCTCTAAAAAAGCTGATGGATGCAACAGGAAAGCTTTTCAGGCGATGGGAAATGGTTGAATTGGCTCCGAGAACATTTGTATTTGTTGTTGGACCACCGGCGGCTGTTTTATTAGTTGGTGGCAGGAGGGATAAAGAAAAAAAGAGGGATCTAGAGAATACTCAGCACCATCAAGAGAAAGCCACAGAGGTAGGAATGACAGGAAGGACAGGCTGTTTCATTTCAGCGGGAAAGCAGGGTGGGTCTATGAAGTTTGGCTAACCAAAACTATGCCTGGGAAACATACACTTCCAATGAAACCAACAGGGGAACGCGGTGTCTGCTCTTTTGTAAGGGAGGTGGCATAAGATAAGAGGCAAAGATGTGTGTCCATACCCTTTAGTGAAAGGTTACATAAATGGGATAATTGCAGGGTGAGCCTGAGTTTAACTGTGGTTTGATAACAGGGTCTGTATTATAATATTAAGCACAGAGTAAATTAAAAGCTTTTAATGAGCCATTAAAGACAATGAAAGATTTGTATGGACATAAAAGCCTTACTTGTACCGAAGGCAAGGGCCAAATGACAGTATTTCAACTAGTGAGTAAAACCAAGGTAATTTTTTTTGCATGTAGCACTTTGTTACTTACTTGTTCTGTTGCAAATAAATTGTTGTACACGACCAGCACAAGAAGAAATTGCACGGGCACGTAAGCCTGAAGTGCAGTCGACCATTCTGGGTTGTGCGGCACCTCCTTTCCTGTGACCTGAAAAGATGCAGCATGCTTATAAAATAGGAATAGGATTTCAGCAACAGTTCATTAGTGTTGCGTCCTTCATCACTTTTCAATGAAAATGGAAGGCTGTCTTCCAACTACCATTAAGCAAACTTGGTAGAATGCCAGTCTAAGTATTTTTTTGAGAATCAGCTGCAGTCATGGTATTACAAAAGTGTTAGGAGGATAAAAACTGATCAGTACATAACAGATTCATGTCACATTTATTGGAATTAGCGAACTTGTATTTAATGAATGATAAAAAGGCTGTTACTTTCTTTAGGATGCAATAACAGGGCTATTAAAATAGGTATAACACAGAAAATATATTATAGTCAAAGTGCTCATATCTCTTAATACATAAAACAGACTAAAAACAAACTAAACCACTCTTCAGCAATTATGATCATTTTAATGAAAACTTTTATAAACAACTGTATAACAACTGAAATTTAATTGTAACAATGAATGTATTACATTTAGTACTTTCACATGAAATTAGAGAACAAATAAACAAATACCTTAAATCCACTGTCCTTACTAACCAGATTGACCATTCTTCCTCTTTCTTTTCCAATTGCCTACCATTATATTGTAAATCTAATATATATAAGTAAATCTGAAATGTCTTTGATACAAAGTCGAGTAGGAATTACTGCTGCATGATTCTACCAGAGAATTAGCAGATCTCTATTTCATAAAGTAGTGTATTTATTTGTCACAGATATAATATATTTTATGGATTAGATTTCATTGTAGTTTTATGATCAGCATGTTAGAGAGCAGAAGGCTTTGGATTTAATTTCCAACACTACCATGTTGAACAAGTTGGATAAATAGTTGTTGCTCTGCATAAGGTGCATCTGCAAAATTGAAAGAAGTGGTAGCATTGGGGTAAGGGTGGTGGTCTGCTAACTGGAAGATTAGGGTTCGATTCCCAGGCCGCCACTGTTGGGCCCCTGACGACGACCCTTAATCCCCAATTGCTTAGTTGCATAAAAGAGATAAATTTAAGTCACTCTGGATAATGGCTGTCAAATGCTGTACATTTGAAGTAAGAAATTTGAATAGAAAATTACTCTAAATGCATAATTTTTATTTTTATTAAATTTGGATTAATGTTTGTTCCTACCCTAATGTAGAACATAGTATACAGTACACTTTGGAAAGGTGATAGAATTCACCTCAGATAGGATATCATTTCACCATAGACACATTCTCTCTCATATACACATACACACAGCTATGGGCAATGTATCAATCTATATGCTTTTGGACAGTGTAATGAAACCAAAGAACCTGGTAGAAAGATAAAAAATTGTAAGAAAAGTAACTCAAGCTCAGGAGCAAACCCTGAAGCTGTTAGGTTGCAATACCATTGGCCATTAAATAACACATACATTGGATCGGTGGTACATATGAAAGAATCATATCTAAAAAAGAAAAACACCTTTCAGATGTCACGAAAACATGTTCTAAAAAACTATATACTATATTATTCAAGGAAGAAAGCTTATTGGATCCAGATGTTCCAGGCAGTTCAGGTGTGGGTCTGACCCACCTAATAGAAAAACCCATCACTTTTGTTACCAGCTTGCACAGCAGAGGGAATTTTTAAAAAATTAGGTCTGAGCTTTTTAGACTAGAAAGGGTCACAAAATAATTGTAGACAATTAGACTTTCAGCAGTAGTTTGTAATTTTGATTTCTCATAAACAGGTGACAATGTCAGAGACAATGTAACACTTGCATGTGTACATTTGGGAATCATGGCAAAGGTAAAACATTGTGAAGCTGCTTTAAATAAAACTATAAATACTACATGATGGAAGCTTTCAAACTTTATTAAAAGTTTATATTAAAGGTTTGATCTATTTGAAAGGTTTGTTGGAAAAGTGCATGATTATTTTTTAATGTATCCAAAATTAAGTCTTTCCATTAAATTGGAAAATTGAAAAGTGTTTTTGTAACCTAGTAACCAACAGTTAAAATTAGGCAAGCATAATGTAGAGAAAACAAATGATTAGTTAAATGGGTGTAATCTTTATGTTACATCCAAATTTATTTTTGTAAAACCTTTTTATGTGAATGTTTTTTTTAATAATTAACTGTTTCTATCACTTGTTCATGATGTGATAACTCAAAATGTGCAATAACACAGGATGACTCAAATATAGTAATCATTTTAGTAGATTTCGTCTCAGACTGAAATCTACTATATGACCACATAGACTAAGTATGTACTTCATTTAAGTATGTACTTCCAGGCCAGTTCAAAAATATGTTGATATGTTGTATATTATATGTTTATGGTTAGTATGAATGAAATTCTGAAGTCCTACTTTAGCTAATCAATACATACTGATTTTCACTTGTGACTTGTGTTTTTGTACTTTCTGGCTTTGCTTATGCTTATACTTTTCACTGTTAATGCATACTTGCCTGCGTAAAGCTGTTTCAAGCTAATGTTCATTGTAAAAAAAAACACCAAAAGAATTGAATTGAAATTAGATTGAAATTTGTACTTGCTTAAGCAAAAGTGAGTTTTCTGTTAAGCTGTTTTGAGTTCATAGGTCTGAAAGCGAGAACGCAAGAGAAAGGTTAGGAAGAAATTACATATTTACAAATTAATTGTTCTAACCTCAATCTTATAGAGCTGCTCAACATGAACTTAATGACCTTAATGAAATAAACTTAATGAAATAAATATTTTATTTCCCTTAAACATAGGTGAGTGAAAATATTTGTGACAAGTGGGCTGAAACTCAATAGCTGCACAAAGACGTCTGTTAAAGGACGGTTGTCTTTATGATACTACTCACTGGCTAATAAATAGCCATATAACAATTTCAGTATTACTATTTCATAGCATCATTGCTGAATTCTTATTTGGAATTGTTGTTTTGGAATTGTTCATCTAACAAATTTTAAATTCTTTAAAAACAGTTTTAACATAAAGACTAAAGTATGTCTGACAAATTCTGTTAGAATGTGACCTTTTATGGCATGAGTCCCCAGTGTCAGACTGTTCAAAGAAATAACATTTATTTTGAAACTTACAAGCTGTACATTTATTAAAGTAATTTGCCCAATAGCTGAGATAATATTACAGTAACACCAAGATCTCTCCTACCACGAAACCCACTTAATCACCAGTGTATTACTCACAGTTTCACTATTTAAGAGCACAAGCCACACAAAGTCACTGTCTGGTCTCAATTATGTGACAGCTAAACTTAGTCTTTGCAGTCTCTGCATCTTCCTTTCTAAGCTCCAACATATCTTGCTTTCCACGCTCCTATCATAGCGCCTGCTATTTCTAAGTCTATCAGCTAACTGGCTCAATGCAGCCTTGTTTTCACTCTGTTTCTTATAACAGTCTACTTAATTTTTGTTCTCTGCCATTAGTTTGTTTTATTCATAAATAAAATGATCAACTCTTGATTATAGTCCGCTTACACATTGTAGAAAAAAAAACCGTTGAAAAATTATGTCAGAAACTCTTCCTTAAAAAGTGGTAATTAATTTGCCTTAAACATGTATCTTCTAAAGCTACTATTTTCCTAATTTGGGGTCACAAGGCTCTGCTGGAGCCTATCCCAGCTTTTTGAAGGGCAAACAACAAAACACACACTCACTTCTATGAAATGGATTCATTCACTCATCTTCTATACCCGCTTATTATTAATTATCGTCATTATTTATCAGTAAATTGTTCCAGAATTAATGATTTGCCGGGAAGATATTTTAGCATTTAGTTACTCACTAACAGTTTCGTTTGTGGACAAAAAGAAAGGATTAAAAAATGACATTAGATGGTTGATAGAAATGTTGATTTAGGATCAACAAATGATGTTAATCCAGGATCACGTCCTTCTTAACAAAATCACGTCCACCGTACCATCATATGGTTGTAATGTATTGCTCAGTAAATGTATTATGAATGTGTGGTGAGTAATAATATCAACCTTAAATTCATTTTTATTCATTTTTAAGACTCTCTTATGTGTAGTTGCATGTGGCTTTAACTTACTGGCTGCAGCTGTCCACTGCTCTGTTTTCCTTCAAAACCCAACTTCTTCAGCACGACCCTCCCTCCAACACAGGAGTATGAACAGGCATGGCCCAGTTTTCCCAGTCCAGCACCTTTCAAGGTATTTCAGTCAAACTTTAGCACTCACCACATGCTCTCCATCACCCGGATCGTTTTAGAGCTCCTTTAATTGCAGCATGAGGGGGAAAAAGAGCCTTTGTTTTATGTGTGGAGTAAAAGTGGCTGAAAATGTGCCACACACACACTGTTTCAAAGAAAACCGCCACTGCTCCTGATGGAGGGACTTTAATCCTGTGCCGTGGGCCTGGCTTTTAAAGACATGTGAAAATTGAGCTTATTGTGCTTCAAAAGCATATGTGACTTTTTTGGCACTGGGCTATACTTGTAAAATGTGCCATTTTTTTATTAAGTCATTGTCAAAACTTTTTTTGGACAGTGGAATTGCAGGCAGTAAATGGGAAACAAGATATAAACATTGAAGTACAACACGATTTCTCAACCTAATTTAAGGTCAAACTTACCATCAAACTGCCCTACAAGAGTAATTTACCCAGAAATATAAAAGACGACAACAGACTAGCATGCGATAGCCTGACATGCTGCATGCTGTGTTACTGTTACCACCCTGGAGTTGATCATTTTCCAGTAACAACACCTCCTAAACTGTTCCATTGCCTTTTTATTACAACGGTGACTTTTTTATTTATTAAATAATGACATCATTTTTATGTGTTTATAGTTACAGTTAATGTTGTGGACCTAAACACAAGAGAAATTAGAAACAAATTGTGTACTAGCAGCTAAAAAGCAGCCAAAGCTAAATATACAAAAGAATTACCTTGTCTTGATTTAGAATAATGTAAACAAAAAATGAATTTTCAGCCAAAATGCTACAAAATGCTAAAAATAAAGATTCATTGATTAAAAGGACATATTAATAGTTACAGGTGTTGTCATTCAATATCAAGTGTAATATAATCAATTTACCTGTGTAAGTTGGAACATTATACACAGCCTTATTGTCAATGCCAATTATATATGAAGTTAATAAAATCCTTTTAGCCAGAGTTGTGACTGAAACAGTACTATAATTTTAACTACATATAATAAAAAGTACTACATTCTGAACCTTTTCTGAAGTTGACATATTACATCCTTATTTATATAAGCGAGTGAATTAACTAATATAAGAGGTATAATAAAAGAGGAACTAGAGGCATCGCTAACCTCAGGTAGATCATCTGGATCCCCTAGTCTTGGCTTGCCTGGGGTCCAACCTGGTCCATTAAAGATGACAGAGAGTTTGTGTGTTATACCATCAGCACAGAGGAACTGCCGCCACAGATATAAGTAGTACTCAAACTTTAGAAAGAAAACAGCAGAAAGGAAAGTTATAATACAAATAAGATATATTTTTATTTAAGATTGACCAAAAATAGAGACTTGCTTCTGTAAGATTATGTCCTGTTTTTTGTCCCTTTCCTGCATACAATAGTCAATATTTAAATAAAAAGTTAAAATAAATAGAAAACAAATATGTTTTCTTTGATTTAAGTAGCCCTACCCAACTGTTTCTGACATTGTATTGGTGTGGACCTAGTCTATATTCTGCGGGAGACCTGTAAATAATTTTTATTTAGCCATCCTTGTTGCTTATTTTTGGATGTTAGTGAATTGTTTTGTCCTTGAAACCTGTACCTATGAGAATTCTACTGTCCACACTTTCATTTACCTATAAAATTAAAAAGTTAAAACTAAAGTAAAAGTACAGTGACTGGTAGCAGTTACAGTAAATAAAAAAAAACAATTAGTGACCTACATTTATATCTCTTTTACAACTGAGTTATGTTGAGAATCAAACCCTGATAGTCCAATTAGAATTTTAACTGCTGTGCTACCACTTCCCCACTTCCCATCTAACATCAGTGTCTGAACAACACAATTTAAACAGACAGACTAAAGCGACAGGCCTTCCCCAAAAAGCGTATCTTAGTATAATGGAAAAAAGTTGGAAAAGCTAAATTATTATGTTAAAAATCACATATGGTTGTGATAGTCAGGTGTCATGACAGTGTAGCCATATAGTGCATTTACACTACACATACGTAAATGATCACTGTTAGAAAGTGTTAAAGTCAAGGAATGAGTTTTAACCCTCAAAGTCTTTATTGTTCACCCTGCTGATAGCCAGAAACATTTGGGTTGAATTTTGAGCAATGAATTGAGTTTCTCTTTTAACATGAGTTTAGTAAGTCGATTGGGTTTTTTTCGAGTTGTTTTCTTATGCCTTATATTATCCTAGTTTTAAAATAACTAAAGATTCATATATATATAT
>JAOTQW010000039.1:10331018-10341829 GCA_026260075.1 Sisor rabdophorus | reverse complement strand
CCAGGACCTTCTTGTTGTGAGGCGACGGTGCTAACCACTGCGCCACCATGCCGCCTGGGGTGTAGTTATTTTTGTAAAATACTGTAACTACTCGATAATTACTATTAAAATGATAGAAGACTATCACTCTGATCTGTTAGGAGTCAGAAATTAGTATTTAATATATGTTAAAAATAGCATAATCATAAACTGTCTGACCTTAATTAATGTTTACTTAATACAATTGTATTGTAATTGTAATGAATGTAATATTTTTTTTATAAAAGAATAATAATGGAATAAATACACTAAGAGAAAAATATGAAGACGATAAAACTCAGCCTAATTGTCTGCACCCCATACAGTGCACAGAGCAAACAAATTCAGACATTTCAGATGGATTTCAGTGTTTCAGGAAAACTCTAGCAGATAGTAATTGTTACCCATGAAGCAAACTGCTGTGTTACAGACTGCCGGAGCGCTGTGGTCAGGTTGTAGTATTCTGAGCTGTGATGAACTTGATGAGCAGCCCACAAGATATTAAGCTCTACAAGACACACAAAAACATTAATGGGCTTTAATTTTTTTGAACAAAAACAAAAAAGAAAAATCTGTGAGTGACTGATGAGAGAAAACTCACTCGATACTAAACAATACATCTATGTCTCTTTTTAATGTGCGATTACGACCCCTGTATCTGCTATGTTGGGTGAATAAGTGAAATGATAAATGATGTATTAACTTTGTTGTAGGTTAATAATCTTTGGTAAAGGTTACAGAAGCAAGTGCTTAGATGCAATGTACCAGTTTATATTTGCCATTTTCTATCACATCAATTGTTGTGATTTGCACATGATTCTTAAATCATGAACCACAGAATCAATCTCACAGTAAAGAGAAAAGAAATTGTAATCACTTATGGTGTATTTTGTTTGCACACTGACAAAGAAATAATTTTGCCTATAATTGTAACGGTGGTTGACAGACAGGAAAACAAGAAAAACATTTAGAAAAAAATATTGTAAGTTATGAAGTTATAAGTTATAAATTCGTTTGAGAGTGAAATTCTTGTTTAAATCTGTCGTAAAACAAGACTTCTGTGGCAATCACAGATGTTGAATGTTTCTTGTAGTTGGTCAACATTTACAAGAAACATAGCAACTCCAACCTTCAGCACTTAATATTTTTTATAGTAGTAAGGTTTACGATTGCCTAGGACACTCCATGTGCCTTAATGTGTGACACACCATGAACCTTAATATGCTTTTTCTTGAGCCACTCATTTGATACCTTGGCCGTGTGTTTTGAGTCATTGTCATGCTGGAAAACCTATCATCCCTTTGATGCAGTGAAGTTTTCCTGCCCCCTTACCAGCAAAACACACCCAAAGCATAAAATTTCCATGATGTGATGAGGTGATGATATTCTCCAAACGGTGATGATGTTCTCCAAACGGTGATGATGTGCCAAAGAGCTAAATTTTGGTCTCATCTGACACTTTCACACAATTTTCCACTGAATGATTTAGTTGTTAATTCCCAAACTTCAGATGGGCTTGTATGTGTATGTGTTCTTGAGCAAAGGGGCCCTGCTGGCACTCATGATTTAGGTCCTTAGGATTTGTTATCATCGCCAAAATCCTCCGGTGTAGAATGGACAACCATTTTGCAAACTATGTTGCAAGTAATCGCATAGACAGTTGTCACCTTCTCACCAAGCTGCTAGGCAATGGTTTGGTAGCCTATTCCAGCATTGTGTAGGTTTAAAATCTTGTTACCTGTATAAAAGATCCGGAAGCCAGAAATCTTTTGGCTTGATAAGGAATCAAATACTTACTTCACTTATTTTATATATATATATAATCTATACAAAATCAACAGCAGATCAACGAGTTTAATTTAATGGATATTTGTGATGCTTTAACATGGTCTATAAAACGATATTTTATTTTTCTTGCTCTGGAGATATAAGGGCAATCACAAGAAGAGTGTCTAATATAACTAACCTCTTTCATAATATATATTTTACCTTGAGCTTTTTATGTCCCATTCAGAAATAATGTCTCCAGCAAAGTATACAGTGCCATAACGGATACACTAATTCCTAAGATGATGCAGCTGCGTTTGGGTTCTATTGGCAAAGCTAAATATCCTACTGTGTGCAAAATGAAACCTAGCATAATTTTAGAATACACCTGGAATTTATTTATCTTCATGTCACGCTGTCTGATTTACTTACTTTCAGCAAAACTAGTGCAAAAATATCAAACAACCATTGACACGAGAAATAGCCTGGAACAGTGCGTAGCATTTCCATCATACAGCTGTAGGGTTACTGGTTCCTTCCTAAGCTAAAGTTAAAATCTTTGTTGATTTTTGTGTGGTGTCCCATGTCACCACTGGTTTCCTCTGGGTTTGTCAGGTTTTTTGAAATCTTGCAAAAAAGTGGAAATATTAAATTCGTTATCCTATGATCACACCTGTGTGAATTAGTGTTTATAATGCCATGAAACAACTGAGCTTAAAACTAGTATGTATATCTGCCTCACGTCCAGAGTTACTAGAATAATCTTTGTACACAACGTAACCATAAGCAAATCATAGTAGTTACTGAAAATGAATGAACGAAATAGCAAAGTCTATTTAGAAGAAGGGAGTCTCTCTACTTGCCCAATAAAGTTCCACTTTATGCGTTTTTAAGATTTTTAAGATTTGGCCTCTGAGAACTACAAATGGGTGTTGTATTGGTTTTAGTCTTAGATTAAAGCCATAACTATTGCTTAATCACTGACTGTACCTTTAAATTTTGTTGAATCCTCGCCTCCTAAAAATGCCCCTATTTTTAAATTTTGTTTATGTGATGTTACAAATTGTTGATTTTGACAATAACAGAAACATGTTGTGCCAGTAATTAAGGCATGATGTGAACCCAGTTAGTTTACGAGCGCTAATTTTCAGACTTTTTCTTTCAATTCAGTTATTTTATATTCTCTTGTGGTTTCTAATAAAACACTTTTTACCAGCATGATTCAGTAACAATACACACGACATTAACTTACAGCCTTGGAAAAGTGTATGATCCTGTTAATGTCTAAGACATTTTTTAATATCACCTTTTGTATTAACACTGTCAGACTTAGACATGAGAGGCTCTGCTTTAAGGTAAGCTCAGATAAAAAGGTGACCGGTACTTCAGTTCCCTGCATTCCAGCTGAATAAACAGATAGTTGTGAGAGTGTAAGAATAACTCTCCCTCCTCTCTTTCTTCCCTCCAGCAGCACGTGGCATTGAGCCAAAATGTCAAAATCACCTGAAAGAAGCCAAGACGAGCAGCCAGAGTGGAGAAGCTCTGGAGAATGCAGTGAAGTTTCTATTCAGAAACTTTCATCAGGCTATTGATTCTGAGCCACCAGGCCTTCAGTCAAGGCTAAATGTGACACTTCGAGTTAAAATCATGTGTGACGTGTCTTCATGTTTCACTAAAATGATATGTAAGGGAAATATGGATAAAAAAAATATTCTGGTAGAAACATTGGCACTCTTTTCAGTGCTGAGTGTTTAGATTGATTGCACCGATTTCCTTCTAAAATGCTGAACGATCATTACACCTTGTGCTAGTCATGCTAGTCATGTTGAGGAATACGTGCTTCACTCATCTAGCGTGCCAAGTCATTAACAAAGTGACAGTCTAATCAAAAACCATTACATTATACTTTCCACCCACTGCTTCTGTCATGTGTCAGATGAATGTGCTATCAGAAAAGTACACATTGGCAAATAATCCAGCCTTTGTTTGACAAAGCACAATTCTTGGTTTTCCCCCTCATGGGTGGAAGAGAAGAAGATTGATGCTGGGTTGTCACTGTAGGAAGTGTATACAGCTAGGCCTCATTGCAAACCGTGTCCTCTTGAGCAGGGCTTGCCTGGACACCACATAGTTTGGCAGCCTGTATTCAGAGGGGAAGTGCTTTAATGATGAGAACCCATGCCACAAAAAATCTGAGCAGAGAGGCCTGCACATTTTAACTGCCTCTTCTCTACGACACTAAGATGAACATGTAAGCTGCAAAGTACTGTGCGGCTTTCCGAATGGACCAATAAAAACTAGTCACGAGAAGTGATATTTAACAACAGAAAATCTTTGGATTTGCAGATACGTATGCAGTAGTTTCCATTACTTTAGTTTTTTTTATGTGTCCTTGTATAACCTGAAAAATACTCTGATGTATATTGTACACCATTATTAGAAATTATTGGAAACTGGTAAAGTTACGTTTAAATGAAAAAAACTTGCAGAGAGCCTAGATGGTTTGTAGTCAATTCTAATTAACTGGGCAATTAGCTTTATTGAAATACCTTTTTTTTGCTATACGTGTCAAAGATTAGTTATTAAACAGCAGTACTGAGGTGAGCAGCAGATGGCACAAACATTTCTTTAGCCAAAGTGCGAATACAAAGAATACTGAGGAATACAGGAAAACCAGGAGTATTTAACTCTAAGCTTGTTTGTTTAAACTTGTGATTAGATTTGCTTTGGATAAAGGTGCAAATCTGTGGGACTGAGTTTGATCTGATATGATTAGTAATGTCCTCCCCACTCTCAATGATCACTCAGATCTGTTGATGCTGAGAGTAATTAGTTGTTTCACATATCAGGAAGCTCTCTTGTCTGTGTTTCTGTCTGGTTTTCCTTTTAATTATGTTCTCATAGTTAGTCTTACTGGAGTCTGTGCGCTCTACACTAAGTATATTTACTTTATCGGCTGTGTCAGGTGTGCATAGTTAATACTCAGCCAAGAGTTTGCACAGAAATAAGAAAAAGCCCAGGGTGTCAATATGTGAGTTTTATCTAGGTTGGTCCAGTTCTTGTTTTTGAGGCTAAAATGCAACCAGCATTTCCAATGTTGACTCAGCGTTGCTGTTCCCTTAAATGTACTTAATTTATGGCTTATGAAACATGTGTCCTTGAAGTTTGATGTTAAAATGAAAAAGGATCAAAGGTGAATGCACCATGTAAAAGCCAGTGTAACGCTTAAGTCTTAAGATTGTGACCCATAAAAGAGAAAGATTACAGAACAGGAGAAATCTGTGGTCTTTTTCTACACACTAGAAACCTACAATAATCTTATCTAAACTCTTCCAGTGTGATTATCTTTGCTCCAGTCTGAGAATGACAGAGCTTTACTCTAAATCCTGTATTTAAACACTGTAGAATCACCTTTTATTGTAATAATTTGTACACTAGGACACTCTAAACTTTTTAAATCTAAAACTAGTACATGCATCATAAACAAAGGAGCAAACTTCATTGAGCGGTGATGTACATGCTCATGTTGTAAAAAAAATAGTGCTGTAAAATTTCTGATTAAAATTGGTTGATTATTTTCCTTTCTATCCATAAGATTAGCTCTGACAGTAGTTCAAAGTATGATATTTATGGTAGCAGACATATTGAAATACTACTTGCTGTAAGGACCTTGTGAAGTAATCCTAGAACCCACTTTAAATGCCTTTATTTACATTATTGCCATCTGAATCTAAACAATATATTTTGTCCTTTAGCCTTCCTCAGAAATTGTCATTTGATATATTAATAATAATTATTATTATATTTTGTTTTAAGGGTGGCGTGGTGGCGTAGTGGTTAGCACGGTCGCCTCACAACAAGTTCTGTGTGGAGTTTTTCCCCGCGCTTGTGTCGTTTCCTGCAGGTACACCGGTTTCCTCCCACAGTACAAAGACATGTGCAATAGGTTGATTGGTGACTCTAAATTGCTCATAGGAGTGAAAGTGAGTGCGTGTGGTTGTGTGTGTAGCCCTGTAATGGATTGGCAACCTGTCCAGATTGCGCTCCCTGCCTCTCGTCCGATCTTGCTGGGATAGGCTCCCAGGGAATAGACCCCCGTGACCCCGGGTTTGGGAATAAGCGGGTATAGAAGATGAATAAATCTGTCCCAGATAAGGATGGGTTCCCTGTGGAGTCTGGTTCCTCTCAAGGTTTCTTCCTATTTCCCTCAGGGAGTTTTTCCTTGCCACCGTCGCCAGTGCATACTCGGGCTTCCTCTCCAGGGACAAACAACTATCATTTCCCCCTGTATGTGTATCTGTAAAGCAGCTTTGAGACAACGACTGTTGTTAAAAGCGCTCTACAAATAAAGCTGAATTGAATTGAATAAATGAATATTTTGTTTAGCAATAGCTTAGTCACAGAAATTCTATTTATGCGCATATAATCTAAACCTAACAACAAAGTGATTAAATACAAGACAAAGTCATGGAAGCTATGTAGGTTCACTCTGTTTTTTCCGGTTTCTCCCAGCATTCCAATAACATGTACATAGGTTAATTAGTGATTCTAAACTGCTTATAGGAGTAAGTATGTATATGTATGTGTGGATGTGTGTGTGTGGCCCTGCAACGGACTGACAACCTGTCCAGGGTGTATCCCTGCATTTTGCCCTATAAAAATATAGATATAAAAGATATAAAAGATAAAGATATGAAAAAAAGATATAAAAGATATTAAATTGCAGCTGGTGAATAACGCACTGTTTTTTTAGCACCATATTCTGTGACTGATAAATTGATTTCAAAAGCCAGCAGATTCATAACATTATGTTGTTGAATTTGCTGTGGTATCACTAAAAATTGTGAATTTAAAATAAAAAAAACAATTATTATTACTTTATTTATATATAATTTACAAGTGAACATTTATTCAAGTTTATAACTAGGTTTTATATCTTCAGAAAACTAATACTTAGGGTTTAGCAACAAACCCTAAACCTTCTATTTGCCTTGAGGCATTTGTCCTGTTTCACATAAAAGACACCGCTGAGAGATTTCAGTGAGAAACCACCAGTATGTCTGCCACATCACCACCCTACACAGCAGCGGTGCAGTAAATGAGGCGCTTTGTTGCATAGTGGCAAGAGACTGCATGCCACGTCATTCACATTGCCAATGGGCTGTGAAAGGCAAGCCGGAGAGGACTGACCGATTGCTAATAAGAAATGCCAACACAAACAGACGGCTGGGCCAGCCAATCCCTTGCCTGTCACCGCAATACTTCACACTGTCTCCACTTACAAGCCAAACCCGCTGGATGTTGAAGACGATTTTAAAGGTGTGATAAATTCCAGACTGCCAGTATTCACACAAGAATGTAAAAGGCCTACCTAAAGATTTGCTCTGGGAGGTTTTATTTTAAGCAGTTTTACTTGCTAGCCTTCAGGCTAGTTGTGCTTTACAATGATATCATGTGTCTCAGACAGGATCTGTCAGCTGAAATAGTTAAAAGCTTGCTTATCACAAAAAAATACAGCTCTGAAAAGGACAAGAACTCAGTTATCAGGTTTCGAAGGCATATTTTAACTATGGAACCGGATAAAGTATCTTTCAAATTTAACCTTATCCCAGCTGTCAACTAAAAGGTGTGTTGAGATTTTTTTCCCTGAGCAGCCACAAAAAATGAATATGAAATAACTAAACAATGTCACGTTGAATTGATCGGTTTACTTTTGCTGTGGGTTTGATCAAACTGGACGCTGGAAGCTTTTGCAACTCTGTGCCTTCTGTTACTTCTATCTTCCAAAACTCTACCTGAAGTTAGATGATGATGATGTTGATGTTGATGTCCAAAATGTGCTTGGATCCTGCAGATTGCTGATTTATTATATCATTAACATATATATCAAAAAGCCACCTAGTAAAAAATAACTGGGTAATAGTGTGTGTATGACAATCAGACATACCTGCAATGTCAAATATCCTATAAATATACACACACACACCCTTTACACATTCGTGCAAAAAAGTGTCTGATGGTTGATATTATTTCAGTGTCCCTGAGGAACACCTTGCTTGTCCAAAGCCTAGACTCCACATCCTGACCGACTCAGTTCTTTTGTACGCCCTCCAACCTGAGTGCTCAGGGACTTCCAGTGGTGGCAGAAGATTTATGGAGCCCCTGTCACCTCTGGTTAACCCCCCACCACCTTATGCCACGAGGATTCCTTCTAAAAACAATAACATCCAGATCTGCTGGCCTCCGGGACGCCCCACTGTGCCACTGACGTGATCTGTTTGTCCTTGTAATTGCTGCTGTCTACAGTGTGTAACAGATCGCTGTCACCACGGTATCAGCTAGGAAAAATCCCTACACACTCTAGGGTACAAGAGTGTTAACTTTTATCAAAAATGTTATTAAATATTTCCTGAATTTGTAATAGAATTACAGGTTATGTGGCAGCACAGTTGGTTAGTGGTTAGTACTGTTGCCCCTCAGTAAGTCTTTAAGTGTAGAGTTTGTATGTTCTCTATGTGCTTGCATGGGTTTACTCTAGGTACTCCGGTTTCCTCCCACAGTCCAAAAACATTGATAAATTGATTGGTAATTCTAAATTGCTCATAAGGGTAAGTGTCTGGCCCTGTGATGGACTGGCAACTACCAGACACCATGACCCCAGTTTAGGAAATAAGTGGTTATAGAAAAGAAATAATTAAAAGAATTATGTTTGTTAAGTAGGCTCCAGCAGACCCCCGTGACCCCGGATTCTGAAATATGCGGGTAAAGAAGATAAAAATGTTTGTTAAGCGCTCTAGATCCTTGGCTCAGCAAACAAGAAAACTATAGTAATCCCTAAGAGTAAAGCAAAAGAACAAGTTTGTGCAGGGTTAACTATAATACAGTGCCCATGGAGCAGTAAGGATTGAGGTTCTTGCTCAAAGACCCTACACCGGCAGACATATAAATACAATTTCTTTCTGGTCTTCTGAACAACAAATCAGTACCTTAAATATTTGAGCCACCATTACATACAGTTAGACCACCTAAGATTTCCAGGATGTGGAAAGATTTTTAACCAGCAGAATGTCCTAAGGAAAATTACCTATTTTACTGAAAAAATGCCATAAGCTTCTATAGAAATCATAACTATATATGTTTCCAATTACAAAACCTATTTTTAAGTAAGAAAACAAAAAAATGTTAAAGGTTAAGGCGGCAGCATTCGCATTTGTGGCATGGTGACCTAAGCGACATAAATTTATCGCTTGTACACAACTGCACAATTGGGGGTCAAGAGCCTTGCTCCAAGGCTCAGCATATGTAATTTGTAATTAAATCATGGTATTCCAATTTGCAGTCCAATAACTTACTGACTGTCTATGTAGAAATATTAATTTCCATTTGATTTCCACATGTATCTATTTTACTGATTGCATACAACATTAAATTAAAGAGTCCACATTGACTTTTATTTTCACTGCCGCTTGTGGACAGGTCGCTGTGCTGAGGTCTCCAGAGAACATTCTGGAAATAGAAGCAGGAAAATTGCAGCGCTGGCCCATGTCAAATCATATAAAAAGACAACAAACAGAACCAGCACAGCTCTGATCCAGTCATACGTAAATCCATTTAAATTCTTCCTGGCCCCAATCCTCTGTAAATTCCATACAGGTTTGGGGCCCTGTGGCGTCCAACATTTAAATTTTTTTTTCAAATTTTGACAGTAAAAAAAGGGAACGAAAAGGCAAAGCACTAAATCAACATTAAATACAACAAAGAATTCACAAGAATCCGAACAGAACTATAAACCTTGTTTGTCCTGCTTGTTTCTGAGGACTAGCATGCAACCAGAGGCAGTGTGTGGTCAGACCCAAGAGTGTGTAAGGGTGAGACAGACATGCAGCTGCAGTGGTATATGACTTAAATTTGCTTCAGAAGTCAAAAATTAAAGTAGCAATAACTGGAACATTTGGAATATTCACTAAGAGAAGTTGAAAAATAAAGCAGATTTATGAGTAATGTGTGTCAGAGATTTTGGATCTACAAATAGAATATTTCTGTTTTAGCTGATTAGCATTTTTTATATTATATCACTTAATGCAATTCTGTTAATAATTGATTCTGTTAAATAATTCATTAAAGGGTGTTGTTTAAATTCCTGCAAAAGCATTATTATTAATTCTTTATGTAAATATGTTTAACTTACACAGGAACCTGTGGGACAAAGAACTTACTTATGAAAAGTTTCCAGCTTTAGTTAAAAATGCAGTTTTTACAACACTAACAACATGCTTTGCTTCCTGATTTCAAAATGAAGCAGAAAATTTTGGCAGGTAAATAAAAGAGTGTACAGAGCCAACGTTTTTCACATTAAATCATAAAATAATGGAAAATAATAAACTTTGTCTGACTGTTTTATACCACCTCATTCTTGATTTTTTTTTTGTTGATACATCACTTCACTAAGTTTGGTATGAATGCTGAAACTTTGACATATGATAAACTAGGGCTGTACTGAGAATATTGATACAGCAATACATGGCCAAGAACAATACCGTTTCGATACTGTCTCGCTTTTTGAATTATCACATGTTGCTGAGCGGCTGCCATTTTGGCCATTCAACGTCAAAATTAAGTTTGAGGTTTTTCTGACACCAGAAAGTCCGAAATTAGACATGAGTTATGCTACAACCAGAATTCAGGAAGAGTTAAGAATTCAGGAAGAGTTTCATTTTTTATTTAAAAATGAATGAAAACTAAAAGACTTTTAAATCACATAATCAAATATTTTAAATTTGATGCTAGCGGTTTTAAAAAAGTTGCCAAGGGGCAACAAAGGGCTAATTAGTTAATTGTTAATTTGCATCAGGTTTTTATTAGCTAAAAAATCCAAGAAAAAAACTTGATGGCCATATGTCTTTAAATAACTAATTTGGATAAAAAAGGAAATGTTACATTATGGGCGGCGCGTGGTGCAGTGTTTAGCACCGTCGCCTCACAACAAGAAGGTCCTGGGTTCGAATTCCAGGCTTGGGGTCTTTCTG
>JAOTQW010000039.1:10274247-10296747 GCA_026260075.1 Sisor rabdophorus | reverse complement strand
AGAATGATGTTATGCTGAAGTCATGGTTTAAACGGTTATTTTTAAATCAAATTCCTGTGTATTTTTCAGATTTGCATAAAGAGGAAAAAAGTGCATATTGTGCTTTTCAACATATTATGTTACTAAAAAAATTTATAGCAGATGTCTATCAATAGTCATGGGGTAGGCAAACAATTAGTTTCAGAACAACTGTGTTTATTAGAATACAATAAAGAGGATTTAAAAAGCACTGGGTGTTTTTATGATTTAGAGATATGAGGGGGCTGCTGGAGCCTATCACAGCTCTCTGAAGAGCAAAATGCAGGATGGGTACGCCATTTGAAGGTCGCCAGTACATCACAGTGAAAAGCAGCCCAATACTTACAATATTTAACACATTAAAGAGAGAAGATGGAATCATTCAATTCATTTACTTTTCATCATTTTATGTAACTTGTTTTAATGAAGAAACATCTGTGAAACACACTAAATCATTTGGCTGTAAAGTCCTTTTCTTTTTCCTGCCAAAAATTTTGCAAGATTTTAACTGTGAAACAGAATCAGACATGGACAGCCTTTTCATGAGGAATTTTACATTCCATTTTTAGGATCTATTTATAAATGCCTTTAAACTTCCACCTTCATGACATTAAAGAGTGAAAAATGATGTCAAATCTGTTACTTTGTAATCAGGATATTGCTACATTTCCTTCCGTGATAAATAAACACTTGAAAAAAAAGTGAGAAAGCAGAATGTTGAGCGTGTGTTTGACTACATGTGTATGCGTGTATGTTTAAGGACTGCCAGCACATAAAAGCATGGAATACTCCCAATGCCACACTTGTGGTAAGTCTTATAAATAACATTGATCAAACAGCCTCGATGTGTTAGTTTCCTGCTAAATGGGCTGTATCCTGCCCATCCACCATGTTTACCTTAAGATTGACGGTCCCTCTCTCTGATTAGTACAACTGAAAAGAGCTTGCCGTACAAATGCAGCACTAGTATTCTAAGCAACGGATTGCTCTGATGCAAAATTCCTAACTGCCAAGGCTTACAGTAAAGAAAGAAAAGCAACCAAACCCCTTTAATGAAAAATGATGGTAAGTAGGCAGAGTTTCAATGAGCTTTCTTTTATTTTTACTATAGTTCTAATAAAGCTCTGCAGAACTTCTCAAATCTATAATTACTTATTATACCAAAAGTCGAATTAAAGGCAAAACAATGCCCTCCTTGCTATCATAAAAGCCTTCGTGAGAAAAGCCAAAATGATTGACTTTGACATCATGGAGAAGGATTGCAGTCATTTGAGGTTGAGCAAAAGAAAATGCCTGAGTGTGTACTTTGTTTTATGGCCTGTGCTTTCCTCTCCAAAGGGGCCTGCATTTATTTTCGTGTCTCAATCACAGGGCATAAATCATGACTGTCTCTTGCTGTTTTGCCCTCAGCCATTCTCTTTCTCTATCTGTCATCTTAGCTCAATCTCAAAAAATTATTACTATTTTTTTCCTTTTTCTCTCTGTGTATTATCAGACAACGTAAAGAGGACGTCCTCCTCAGCCGTCGAGGGTCCTGTTTTTTGTCCTACGGAAGAATTATCCCCTCAGACGTTACCACATCCCAGGCTGCGGTGCATATTTTGAAAGCCTATGTTTCCCCACTTCTCCCGGACCTCAGGCCTCGTGGCCTTCCATTCTTAGCCTCTAATTAGATTTTCCTGATTCTCTGTTTTGCGTTGGGCTCCGCTCTGGGCAAGCCCTACCTTCATAGAGCTGTAATATGGAGCCTTAAAAAAAGGAAATGACCTAAATGGCGGTCAGATAGGAGTCTGTTACACCCAATGGTGTGCTGAAACAACCACTTCTATGAAGTCACAAATCCTCACTAGGATTTATGGCTTATGGTGGTTGGTAATGGTGGAGTCATGCAGAGCACTTATGGCCAGGTCAAGGCCTGTTTGTCTGCTCAATTGCTGACAAAAGAAAAGGAAGATGCAGCAGAATTTACTACTACTGGCCTACTACATTTATGCATTCTAAGAAACAGCACTAACTTTTAAGATCAGAATGACATTCTTCGATTAACAGATAAACTTTTGTAGCAAAAAAAAAAGGCTCATCCTTCAGTATCAAGTAAGCATGTGTCCACTGTGTACTTAGCTATACGATTCATTAGATTAGATAGAAGGTTATTTATTTGTCACTGGTACCCCTCATCTTAAACAGGTCTGCCAAATTGACACTGTACTTCAAATGAAATTTCTGTCCATAGAAAGTATGAAAGCTGCTAATCTGTATTTGCATGCTTACTTTTTTATTATGCCAACTGATTGTCTGCCTAATTAAGAAGAACTGCAAGAATTAAATAAAATATGGAAAAAATAAATGTAGCTAATAATTTGTGGTAAAATTTGTGTTCTGTTAGTTATTATATTCTTATTATTTTAAATGTATTCTGAAATGTAAAATGTTATATAAAATATTATATAGGATATAGTATATAATATTTTATATGTTCAATGGTACATAGACTATCAAAAAGTAGCAGGTGATGTGTATGAGGCAATTAATTAATACAAAATTTTAATAATTACAAAATTTTGAATTTTAAACCTAATGCACTTTCTTATGGTTTATTCAGATCGTGCAGCCTGGAATATTTATTATGCTATTTAACATTACATAAGATTAGCTGGTAATGATTTTATAAATTATTTAATATTTAAAAAATATTATTACAACATAAAATACCTACAGAAATTTAATATAGATTGTATTATATTTTTCTTTTTTTTATTTCTTCTGGTCTGATACATATTTCTCTGATTTGTTTCTCATCTTGACTGAAGAAAACCTTCCAATTTATTTACAATCTTCCATATGGCTATTTTACTTGTTGATTGGCTTGAAGACACACAGCGGGCTGAAAAACAGCCAGGCAGCCAGTAATCGATCACTTATGGACACTGAAGTGAGGCAGTATAGAAGGAGAGGAGCCCCTGAAACAGATGTACATACCATCAAATTGAAGTTGACAATCTGCACTTTAACCTAGTCATTTTTAAATCTGATGTGCTGAAATACAGAAAGAAACAAGAAAAGTGGGCAAGTGTGCATGTGCGTGAGTGTAGTAGAGAATATGGAGTACCATGAGTGATGTCTCCACAGATTCTGCTCAGAGGAAGTGGTGAGTGTGAGAGATTCTCAGTCATAAATCATTCCAGCAGAATGGTGGGAGGCTGCCAAGTACAGAGAAATGGTCATGTTCTATACAGAGACTCGTTTTGCTCATACATTCGGCCACCTTGGTCTATACAGAGACCAAGAAAAGCTTTCGAGAAAGCACATGTCAGAAGGAAGACTGGAAGCTTGTTTTTACACTCCTCTATTTTACATTGTCTGGTATATGGTATGTAACTGTCATTCTGTTATTAAATAAGTATGTAGATAATACTGACCTATGACCCTGATTCATTTCACTACTTGTTCTAGCTATTTAGTTCCCTATGGTATCTAAATGGCACACACTATATAACCAAAAATATTAATACACCTGATTATCGTATCCCTGAACTATGCATTTATAGTAATGCAAATACTTTCACTAAATGATAGATAGTATCTTTAAGGATTCTTACAATCAGCCACAATGATGAATTTTGAGATAAGACAATATAAATGTTGGGGTAGGTCTGAAGTGCAGTCAGTGTACTAGTTGAAAAAAAGATGATAGTTAGGTGTCTGCGCAGGACACTTGATTTCTTCCATTCCAACCAAAATACATCTTGTCTCTACAGAGCTTATAGACTCAGAGCACAGGACTATTGTCATGCCATAAAAATGGGTTTATTCACTTTGTTTCAGTGAAGGGATGCAGCATATAGCAACAATGGGGGAAAGGGTGGTCTAGTGGTTAAGGTGTTGGACTGTTACCAGAAAGACCGGGGTTTAATTTCCACCACCACCAAGCCACCACTGTAGGTTCTTGAGCAAGGCCCTCAGTTGTAAATCGCTCTGGATAAGAGTGTTTGCCAAAAGCTGTAAATGTAAATGTAAATGCAATATAGAGCAGGGGTGTCAATTTCTAGAAAGTCAAAGCCTTACAGAGATTTACAGCACAAAACGTGGATTGCTTTAAACAAGCCTTAAAAAACATTAAATTAATAATACTTGGCACAAAACAATAGATCAGTGGTTGTTTTATCTGTCAGTCATACAGCCTCTTAGGTGGAATTAGCTGTTTAAAGCGACCAAGGTTCCCCGACCTGCCATCAGTCAGGAAAAAAAAAAATTTCTAATTTATAATAAAGGAATAATGTGGAGTGTAACATAATAGAGCACATCCAAAACATGAAGACTACTTTTGGCTTTTGGTAGAAAGAGTTAAGAAACATTTGAGAGACCTGTATTTAATTGCATGAGTATATTAATACTCACTAGGGTATTTTATAAGCCCAAGTTTATAGTTTACTATTCACCCATTCACATTACAGTCACACTAGGGCAATCATCCACCCAGTCGTTTTGTAAAGTAGAATAAACTATAGAACCTGGACCTATATGACCCTTTGTTGTCATCTGTTTAGTACTTTTACTTTAGCTACCATGTGCTTGAAAACTAAGAGCTTAATGCATCTGTTGCTCACTATGCATTTTACATGGCACAGCTCTAAAGTCAGAAAACGGCTAAAGAGCCTCTCATGAATAAATATCACAAGCAGCTCTGCATCTGTTTCAGAGCTGTTCTCAATTAGCAGTGATCACACTGAATTTTAGGAGCAAAAAATCCCACACAGATGGGAAACCTGAGAACATGGGAATCAGTTTTACTTAACAGGATTTGGATACTTTTTTTTTTACTTAGCAGGTGAGTGCAATAATACTAAGAAAAGGTTTAATGTAATGATATACAGTGGTGCAAAAAAGTATTTAGTCAGTCAATTGTGCAAGTTCCCCCACTTAAAAAGATGAGAAAGGTTTTTTTTTATTATGGGGTATTTCTCAACTATGAAAGACAAAATAGGAAAAAATCCAGAACATCAGATTTTTAAAGAATTTAATTGCTTGTTACCTGTATAAATGGTACCTGTTTGAACACATTATCAGTACAAAATACACCTGTCCACAACCTTAAACAGTCACATATGAATCTTCACTATGGCCAAGACCAAAGACCTGCCAAAGGATACCAGAAACACAATTATAGACCTGCACCAGGATGGAAAGACTGAATCTGCAATTTGTAAGCAACTTGGTGTGAAGAAATCAACTGTGGGAGAAATTTGAAAATTAGAAAATGGAAGACATACAAGACCACTGATAATCTCCCTCAATCTAAGGATCTCACCCCGTGAGGTCAAAATGATCCCAAGAAAGGTAAGTAAAAATCCAAGAAGCACACAGGAGTACCTGGAGAATAACCTGCAGTGAGCTGGGACCAAAGTAACAAATGCTACCATCAGTAACACACTATGCCGTCAGGGACCCAAATCCTGCAGTGCCCGACGTGATCCCCTGCTTAAGCCAGTACATGTCTAGTCTGAAGTTTGCTAGAGAGCATTTGGGTGATCCAGAAAAGGATTGGGAGAATGTCATTTAGTCAGACCAAAATAAGAATGTCATATGGTCAGACCATTTTTGATTAAAAACTCTACTTATCGTCTTTGAAGAAGAAAGAATGCTGATACCTACTGTGAAGCATGGGGGTGGAAACATCATGCTTTGGGGCTGGTTTTTTTTGCAAAGGGACTAGGACGACTGATCCATGTGAAGGAAAGAATGCATGGAGCCAAGTATCATCAGATTTTGAGTGAAAACCTCCGTCCATCAGCAAGGGCATTGAAGACGAAACATGGCTGTGTCTTTCAGCATGACAATGATCCGAAACACCGCCCAGGTAACCAAGAAGTTAAAAAAAAGCATTTACCAACAAAAACGTTCAACCCTATAGAAAATTTTTGAAAGGAATTGAAGTCTGTGTTTCCCAGTGACAGCCTCAAAACATCACTGCTCTAGAGGGGATCTGCATAGAGGAATGAGCCAAAATAACAGCAACAGTGTGTGAAAACCTTGTGAAGACTTACAGAAAACTGCTGTCATTGCCAACAAAGGGTATATAACAAAGCATTGAGATGAACTTTTGTTATTGACCAAATACTTATTTTCCACCATAATTTGCAAATAAATTATTTTAAAATCAGACAATGTGATTTTGACTGACCAAATACCTTTGCCCCACTGTATATGTATACACATACACACACATCAGATTTAGGATGTGTTATTTTAGTGTCCCTTTTTTTATTTTTTAAGCAGTGTAAATACAGGAAGCACCTAGGCATGCAGACTGTTTTTACAAACATTTTGGGGAAAATAGGTCGCTCTGTGAATTCCAGCAAGGAACTGTAACCAAATTGAGGGAGGAAACTGGAGGAAACCCACGCAAGATCAGGGAGAACATGCAAACTCCGCACAGAAAGACCCTGGAATCAAACCCACAACCTTCTTGCTGTGAGGCAAACATGCTAACCCCTACGCCACTGCGCCGCCCTGTATCATATTTATTTATTTTATATTTAATTCTATTTTTTAAATGTAATAAGTTTAATAATTTAATATTTTTATTTTAAAAAATTTTTAGGCACATAAGAACCTAAATAACTACCTATATAAATACATATGGATATATTTGCTTCAATAATACAAGCTATTTCTTTAATCAGACATTTATACGTTGGAAAACTTAATACACTAGGTGTAGAATTATAAAAATTATTTTCTTCCTATCTATTGATACCAAATTGGCAAAAAGTCCCGAGCCTTCAGCAGGCAGAACATATTAGAGCTGGATAATCAATCTCCATCATGAGCTGTGGCTTCACACCGAGACCTGTTCTTTTCTTTCATCGAGTCCTGCTGATTCACAGGTCCAGGGCAAAAAATACACCCTTCGCACATGTGTGTCACAAGAAAATATGGAAATAATGAACTTGGTGCACATACAACAACTGACCAATTGCTATCAAAGCAGTGAAGAAGTAATTAGTTAAAGTGTACAGGATTTTGCCTTTACACTTCAGTTTATGGTCCGCCTGGAATCAACCCAAGATCAACTGATCTAATATTTAAGATATGGTTACATTAGTGTCAATTGAAGAATGTTTTGGCATTAATGTTAAGTACTAAAGATTCTGTTTTTTCCAAGCTAACTTTGGTTAGGGGCTCTGATGTAAAACAGAAGGCATTTAAGTGACTTCTAAGACCACATTATAGCCATTAAAGCGCTCCCAATTCGCTAAAGGATGTGCGGTCAGGGTCCTAAAGCCCGTCATGTTCTGGTTTCTTTCTGTTCTCATGGCTATTTCCCCTGAGGAATAAGGGTGTATAAGGGATGAGAGGTGGGGAAGGATAAGAGCTCCTGGGCACACGCCATCTGTAATTACCTCACACTCTGGCGTGGCCAACTAGAAACCCAAAGCCTTAATCAATTAGCAATCAGCAGCTGGCTTAGAAGGAGTGAAAGTCCCTGAATGCCCCCAAAATGCAGACACAAGTTTAGTGGCTAGTCCAGATCCCTGCTGTCATCAAGGCAGTTTGAGGTAGAAAAAAAACAGGCAACTGTGTGAAGTATTACAGGCTCACATAAACACATAAAGCAAAACAACATTTTTGACACTAATATCTGAACTGGAAATATAAACAAAACATTTATATCTAACACTGTCCAGAAAATGCCAGAAAAAGTTATGAAAAATACTAATGTTGCCCTGACACGGTCCTGACATGGTAAGATTCCAGGATTGTTAAAAATCAAAATATAGCTGTACCAACAAAGATTTTAAAAACTCTTATGTAAAGTTTAGTGTTTCCTGATATTAAATTGATTTGTATGTGGTTGGCACTGTTGCCCCACAGCAGGAAGGATCGGGTTTAGATTCCTGGGCAGGGGCCTATCTGTGTAGTTTGCACGTTCTGCTTGGGTTTACTCTGGATACTCTGGTTTAATCTCTAGGTCCAAAAACCTGTACTTCAGTTTGATTGCTAATTTTAAATTACCCATAGGAGTGAGTGTGAGTGTGTGTGGTCCTATGATGGACTGTCGACCTGTCAAGGGTGTAACCCCTCCTTCTCTTTTGCCCTGAAAAGAGCTGGGATAAGCATGTGGCCCCCAAATAAGGAAATAAGAAAGTATAGATTAATTAATTTTGTTTTCCTGATAAAAGTTTACCAAAGGACTAGGATGTGTTACATGAATCAATAGTAAGATAAAATAACTGAAGATTATTTACAAATATATTAGTGTTTTAAAGCTTTCCAGAAAAGTCTTTAATACAATAGAATTATGTCAATATATCCCACAGGGTTTATACCTGTAGCTGTTATTAATAGCCTATCTAATCGTGGTTACAGGATAACACTAATTTCATAACAGGAACTGTAGAAATTTGTTAGGCACAGTGGGCGACTAAACACTGTGTATCAGATCTTAAAATCATTTCCCAACAATGAGACAGCATCTGTCTGTAAAATCACAAGTGTCACTCTAAATGAGATTAAAATAATCAGATCAGCAGATGCAATTGTGTGTGCAATGGTCTGCAATTAAGAAGATTATGTCAACGACAAAAAAAATTAAAATAAAAAAATAAACAAATTAGCTATTTTTTTTATTTTAATGTAAATTTAAGCAAAAGTCGGATATGGTCGTTTAACCTTTTACAAAGTTTTTGTAAAGATGTGACTATACTGCCCCTAGAGGTGATATTATTGTTTATTGATGAATAACGCTTACTCGTTCACAAGAGGTCAGTATTTCATTACATTCTGTTACTCTCCAACATCAGCAACCATATGAATGTTTTACATTTTCTAAGAATAATTGATTACAGTACAATAATACAGACTGCTTTTGGGAGTGTTATATTGTCTTACTTAGAAGATTTTTATTTTCTCATATCTTTATTTGATTGATACTCCCAGCAATTGCATGGGTTTACTCCAGGGATTCAGTTTTTTCCTACAGTCTAAAAACATGTACATTTGTTTGATTAGTAATTCTAAATTGCCCATAAGAGTGTGTGGCCCTGCGATCTTTCCAGGGTGTGACCCTGAATCTGCACTGGGATAGGCTCCAGCAGACACTAATGACCCCTGAGTAAAGGATTAAGCAAGTTTAGAAGATGAATGAATGACTAATTACAAAAAACAAATACACAATAAAGTAAAATGAAAACATTACACTTACTTTAAGTAGTAATATTCTTTTAGTAATGTAATACAAATGATTTCATATAATACAAAATTTTTAGCACCACAGGTTGCAAGGTTTTTCTTTATGGCTATGGCGGATTTTACCATAAATCTCTACTAAATTCTAACTGTGTGTTGACATACACACTAAATTTGACTAATGTCTCTCAAGAAATTAAAGCTTTTGCAGTTACGGGTGAACAGTTATCCCTATTTATTGCTAGTATTACATTAAACTTATTGCACAGAAGCTTGCATTAATCACACAATGAGTTAATAGCCCAAATTTTTATATGACGTTATATCCCTTGTTAAGAATCACTGTGAATATCATGCACAACATACTTTTACTGATTAAGATGTATTTTGCTGTACAAATTTGCAATCTTTTTTGGTTCCATTTATTTAAATCATTAAATTAAATTATAATTAAAATTTTCACTGTTATCTCTAGCTCTGTTGCTTGTCACAAAATATGCAAATATATTTATTATTTTTGTTACAGTGAATTAAGGAAAAGTAAGCATCTGGAAGTATTCAGGAAAAAAATACTTTCAATTTTAGTACCAGGAAATTACACAAAAGTTTTGAGCAATGGATTTAAAAACAGTATCAGATATTAAGCCATTTTTAAATAGGTAAATTGTCAATTAAGATAAATGTGTTCTGTAAAATGTTGGCCTTGGGTGCCTAAATCAACCTGCGGGCTTCTTCTGGGTAAAATCAAACATATTTGACAAAAAATTATTTATTCATTAATTCATCTTCTAACCCTTTAATTCCCTAGCTCACGGAGGTCTGCTGGAGCCTAACTCAGCACACATAGGGCAAGGGGCAGGGGTACACCCTGGACAATTAAGAATCATCAATAAAACTAATATACATGTTTCTGGACTGTGGGAGGAAACCAGAGTACCCGGAGGAAACCCAGTCAAGTAGGGTGATAACATGCAAACTCTCAGGTAAAAGTTAATTAATGTATTCTTTATATCTATTAATTCTCTAATTCAGGGTCACAGCGCTCTGCCGGAGCCCATCCCAGTTCTCTAAAGGGCAAAAGTCAGAGAAGGGGTTCATCACAGGGCCATACACTCACTCAATGGGCATTTTAGAATTACCAATCAACCAAACATACATGGGCTGTGGGCAAAAAAATGGAGTACCTGGAGTAAATACACGCAAGCATAGAAAGAACATGCAAACTCCTGCCCAAAATTCAAAAGTACATGTTAAAAAATATTATAATAAAAAAAGATAAACATATTATGACAATATCAATCTTATAAATTTCTTTGCTAGTCATGATAGCTTAATAAACTAGCTTTTTGCAGACCCACATTTCACCTTGTGCTGTTTTGACCTGTTTTTGTGTGACCTCAAAAGCTAGGAGCAAACACACTGTCATCCTGTCATCGCTTTTCTGTCTCTGTTGTTGGGTTGTCTAGGTTTCCTGGGGAAACGACAGCAATCATAATGAGCCAAAACACCCACACAGATTTGTTCTGTCCAGGGAAAAAAATACAAGTTTTTTCTCATGAAAATTACTCAAGCATGTGAATGTGCAAATTAGTCTGGCCTTTTTTGTTCACACAAAGCTAAGATGTGATTCATTGGTCGAACCAAAACATCAGAAAGGACAAATGCCATTTGAGTCATATATACATTTTTATTAAACAGCTCTCACATTATGGTTTTATAAAGTCTTGACAGTATAATGGATTTAGGCCATGGATGAGGTGGCTTGTGTAAACCATTTTTTTCAGGGACCAACAGGTTTTAACAGGTTTCCCCAATAGATGGACATTTGGCTAGTTCTAATGAGTATATATACAGCATTTATTTTAAATAGTTTCTGTTTAGGTATAATAATATGCATGTTACAAAAAAAAATTGTGCGATTATGTTTGTGCTTGTGCCTGTCTGGTATTTCAAGCTTGTAGCATCTGTCCGATAAGAACTGGGTTTCTGTTCCTGATAAGAGTTTCTGTGATGTCTGTTAGTCTTGTTATAGACCTCTCCCAGAGCTCAGGAACCTGAAGAACAGAATACACACACTAAAGGTTAAACAGGTGTCATAACTAACGTCTGTTCAGCAAAGAATAAACTGGGTGTAAACAGGAAGCGCAAAGCACTTTTTGTAGTTCTGTTCCGGACAAAAAAAAGCAACTCGTGAACATAAAAGAGAGCAACAAAACACAAAAAACTGCACAGATAACCATAGAGTTCTGCACAAAGCCTGAATGAATCAGTGGACCCACCCTATAACTGTGTGAAAGCATTTAAAATGATGGGGAATGTATTTTATTACATAATCTGGGCAGGTTTATTACTGTAACACACATGTTTAGTATTTATTTTAACTATTGGCCTTGATGGAGGAAGATAGGCTTGAGCTCGATAGGCACGATAGTTCTTTGGAAAGTTTGACAATTTACAGGCTGTGATATTAGACAGCAAACACATCAAAGACTCAAAAAGAGCTTGTATTCTTTAGGTCAGTCAATGTTTATCCTCCTCATTTGGCCTTCCTCTCTGTGTTTGCCTTCATCTATTTTTGTAGTCTTAGTTCATGCCGTCTATGCTTTTTAAATAAGTGCTTACTTCTTGCTTCATGCTAATTTGCACAGAACAAATAACGCCAATCCAACCCTCAATTGGTCACCTCTGTTGCTCTGCTGTAGCAAAAATAAAACTGCAAAAAAATAAATGGAAATTTCATATATACACTATATCAGCTTTTCCACAAATTTTTTTTTCTCTGTTCGGTTAAAAGTCACTTTTTAAGTCACTTTTACTTAGCAATAAATTGTCTTACCCTGCTGAGTTTATTTTAAAGGAATTTCAACTGTGACGTCTCATGTAAATCATGCTAGAAATACCACCTGACCACCTGTTTCCTTTGTTAAGGAATGACGAATTCAATGATTTCAATTTTTTTTTAGGAGTTACGCAATAAAATTCCGTAGTTTACTACAAATCTGCTAGGGCACTAAGTTTCTAAAAATGTATATATTAGTGGCAGAGATGCTAAATTTATTCCACTAAAAGCTCTGTTAAAGTGATTCCCCGTCTCATATTCCGACTGGTAACAAGCAGTTGTTACATGGACACTTACACATGGACATTCATTTATTAATTTAACTTCTATATCCACTTTTTTTCCTATCTCAAGGTCACGGGGGTCAGCCGGAGCCAATTTTTTAAAGGCAGGAGTACAGCCTGGACAGATCACCAGTCCATTGCAGGGCCACACATAGACGAACAATTAACACTTTGGCAGAGTCATCAATTACTTAATGTACATGTTTTTGAACTGTAAAAGGAAACTGGAGTAACCTAAGTAAACCCACCCAAGCGTGGAAAGGAAATGCAAACTCCGCACAGAAAGACCCCTTGCTCAGGAATCGAACCCAAGACCTTCTTTCTTTGAAGCGACCCTGCTAACCACTACACCACCGCACTGCCCAAATACATGGACATAACGATCTGTTTTTATTTGCACTAGTATTTTTGTAAAATTGCATTGTAAATCTTGTGCCTTTTTTATTTCTCATTTGCCTCTTGTTATTTTTAATGTCCTTATAACTTATGTTATAAACTGCTGAGAGGATTGACAGAGTAAACATTTAATTATATGGTAAAAACAGACATTTCCTGTACACATGACTATGAAATTATAAATCTTGAATCATTTCTTTACATGGTTAACAGATGAATAACTGTTTGTGTGCTAGCAGCAGAGTTTAAGAACAGTTTTTTTCAGTTCTACAACAAAATGTTCTCACTTTTTCATTGTATGGACAAAATGGAATTTGCTGAAGTGTTATTAACCTTCATGCTCAGCAATTTATTAGACTTTTAAAAATAAATGCAACCTTTGTAGTGCAACTGGAGAAGATTCAGAATGATTTTCTTCTTTAGGGTACATTTACAGTATTTGGCAGACGCTCCTGTCCAAAGCAAAAGTTCTTTAGGTCACATCGTTGAACAGCTTGATACTGGTACAATCGATTGCAAACAAAGTGTTGAAAGAGTAGTATTTATACTTCCCTTTTAAATTAATGATTCTATTATTCATATGTCAAGTGGTAGGTGTTTAATAAAGAGATGCTTCTTCAAGCAACTCTTGAAAACAGCCAATTAACATCGCTTCTCCAACCTTGGTGGAACTAGTCAAGCAGTACTTGTGCATCTATGCAAGAAATAATGAGTGCTTGGACCTAGGATGGTGTGGTTTTTGGCTTTGTAAGCAAACATCAATGTTTGGAATCTAATGCGTGCAGCTACTGGGAGCCAGTGAAGAAAAGCGCAGCAGTGGTGTGGTGTCCAAAAACGTAGGTAGGTTAACAAACAAGACAGTGAATTTTCCAAGGTGATTGATAAATCTTGGCATCAGCTGTTATAAAGAGTAAATCTGTTTTGCAACCCCATGGAGCCCCCAATGAGAACATCAAACTACTCAGGCTCCTTTTTAAATAACTTAGCAACTAATAAAGAACCCAGAATATGAAATTCACTTATAGTTCAAAGCCACAATGCATCAATTTAAAACTACTTAGTCAAGCTTACAAAGAAAAAAAAAAAGAGCGAGACGCACTATCGCAAATACATTTTTTTTACCATGACTGAACAACTTTAGAACCCAGAACCACAATTTTGGCTTTTATCGCTGTTGTCTTGAAAATCGACTATAAAAATTAAATGAGTAGCAGATCACCAAGAGCAGATACTGCCCATGATCTAAAAAAACCAATGCTTCATGACCCAATCTTTCCCCAAAAGGGTTTGTATATGAACGGGCCAATGATTCACCAACAGCTTATTCATAAAAGAATCAAATCCATCGAATAAAGAAATCATATCAATCTAATTCCAGCATTTCTCATGCAGTGACAACCTTGCTGTGAGGCAACCGTGCAGATTTATATGTTTATATTTGAAATAACAATATATATATATTTACATAGCAATATTTTTTTTGCTTTTGATTGACATCCACTATATTTTTACTTAATTATTTATAAAAAGCAATGGCTAAGAAGCCACCCCATCTGTGCACAGTCAACATAAATACTCAATATAGGATATTACTATAGGATATTACTTTCCTTGCAGTCTTTATAACTGACTATTTCTGTACTTTAAATACGTATTAAGAAAAATCTAAGTAGCAGGATTTTTTTGGTTGGGCATTTCTGTCCCCATGACATGAAGGTCCTGGGTTCGAATCCCAGGCTTGGGGTCTTTCTGTGCAGAGTTTGCATGTTCTCCTAGCGCTTGCATAAGTTTCCTCCGAGTACTTCGGTTTTCTTCCTATAGTCCAAAAACATGTGCATCAGGTTGATTGGTGACTCTAAATTGCTCACAGGAGTGAATTTAAGTGTGTGGTTATGTGTGTGTGTGTGTGTGTGGCCCTGCGAAGGATTGGGTTCAGGGTGTACCCCCTGCCTTTCACCCTATGTTAGCTGGGACAGGCTGCAGCAGACCCCCGTATAGGAATACGTGGGTACAGAAGATGAATGAATGAATAAATTAATAAATATATGCATAGGGCAATGCTTTCCGTCCACTGCAACTGTTTTACAGTCCTGTCTGTAGTATTGCAAAGATTTTACGCAACTAAACACAAAATCTTTCACCGGGTTGGTTCCGTTATTGGGTTGACATCAACACTAGCAAAATATTGAAAATCAAAAAAAAAAAAAAGAAAATCAGAATTTCAGCAAAAGATCACCAAAGAGGATTAAAGATTCAATGCCTGCATAGGATCCTCTGTTTCCACTGAGAAATATTGATGGTGGAATATGAATCATATATCATGAGAAAAGGTCGGAGTAAGTAAGAATTTCCTGGTTCTGATTCAAAGCTGTCTTTTTGAATGACTTTACCTTATTGCTCTCATTTTTTAATGGAACTTGTTAAGAACGAGTTTAATACTAGGCATAGACAATTTATTAATTAAATGACAACAAAAGGAAAAGTAAAAGCTTACATATGTACATATATACATGTTTAGATACTTGAAACCATCCCAGTAATAAAGAGTAAAATATAAAAACACTGCCAAAATGTTTATGTTTTGACAGGTTAAAGGTTTACCTTTCACAGTGATCAAGTGATTACATGGCATCCCTTTGGTAAATGGCAGAAATTAGTTTTTTTCTTCACCGGTTTTCTTAAAAAGCCTTATAGCATTCAAATGGGAAATTTAAACCCGGCAGGAGTCAGGAAAACGTGCTAGTGGTAAAAAACACTCTGAAATGAAATGACCCAGCACTGTGAATTCAGTGCCCCATAAATCAGTCAGAGTTGGAAAAGAAGTGATGTGTAAAGCACCCAATACTCTCACGCTTCACTACGTTTTCACTGTGAACTGACAGCAGTCCACGGGGAAGCTGCAGAAATCCGACTAATGAGCTCTACTTTGTCTATTGTTATGGCTCAGAGTTAAAGAGAAAAGGAATGCAATAGGCATGATCTTAAGTTCTCTTAAAGTCTCCATCTAGCAGACGTAATAGCTTGTCACTTGTAATGAAAGAACTTTCCGTTGATGCCTGGTGTCCTTTCCAGGTTTTTCTTAAATGGATAAAACATTCACATTTAGACTAGAGTACATGTCATCTTCAAGTGCAGGTTGATTGAGATGGGAATTCACACGTATAACTTTAATAAGTAAACAGTACAAAAACCAAGTCATGTAGGATTTGAGTTCAAAGCGAATTATTGTTTCAAATCATTACATTGCAAGCTTTAAGGTGTGCTGGTCAATATTTTTATTGCTCTTGAACATGTCCAGTTTGAACATGATCAAACAAGATGGTTGAAACCACATAATTAATGCAAATGTATTTTAGGAAAACTAATGGCATGTGTTCTTAGGGATCATGTTACAGTATTACTTCATTTTTGCTGCTGGTTGAATAAAAACTAAATTTGGGAGCAGCTTTATCAAGACATCAAAACCTGATACACAGGGTTGCACTGTGGTGAAGTGGTTAGCATGGTTGCCTAAAAGCAAGAAGGTCCTGAGTTTGATTTCTGATTTCTTTTGTGAGTTTGCATGTTCTGCATGTACTTGTGTGGATTTACTCTGTGTACTCTGGTTTCCTCCCAAAGTCCAAAAACATGTACATTAGTTTGATTGGCAATTCTAAATTGCCCATAGTATTGAATGTGAGTGTGTGTGTAGTTGTTAGTCTATGTGTGGCCCTGTGATGGACTGATGACCTGTCCAGGTACCCCTCCCTCTCGCCCTATGTCCCCTGGGATAGGGAATAAGCGGGTATAGAAGATGAATAAGTTGATACAGTTGGCCACCACAGAATTGGTAATTCTGGGATTTATATAAACAAAGCAGATGTCTGCGGACAAATTAATTACATTTATTTAAATAATAATTTATTTCATTTCTTTCAAGCACCTTTTTTCTGGCCAGGGTTACAGGGAACTACTGTATTGACCTGGTAGGTTATGGGGTATTTAAGCTGGAAATACTAAAGGCACCTAAAGATTGTCAACACAATCCATGTTGCACAGAGATCTAGAAAAATAATGGAGAGTATTATTTTGCCCCACGTGACTCTTTAATATTTTGAAATTTCCACAGATGAATAAGAAAGAGCTCTCAGGTCAGTGGTAAAAAAAAAAAAAATATTACGGTTGTTGTACCAGTCTGCAGACAACACTTTATCCTCAGCTATTGTCATAAGCTACAAGATTGTTTGGTTTAATTTCTGAGACATGGTGAGGAGTTTAACAAACTAGAAGACTCCAAGAGTACAGCGATTGCAACTTTTAATCAATATGTGCCAGTAGAGGTGGTTTGGGCACCTAATAAGGACACCTAATTACTGAAAATGTGTCAAACACGTCCCCCTTGAGTAACAAAGACACCAAGACCGACACCAAAACCATTCAAAATAATGTACTAGTTGTCTTAGAAATGTCTGGATATTTCTCCAAAAGATTTCAACTAACAGCTGGGAATAGAGCAGTCTAGAATGGTATAGATGGAAGAACAGACAGACAGACAGAATTTTTTCTGCATTAATTCACTCATTCTATACCCACTTATTTCCTAATACCGGGTCATGGTTATCCGCTGAATGTTACTGAATCTGCTATATATTACTGTTACTCATACAATTGAAGGCAGTGTGGTGGCATAGTGGTTAGCACGGTCACCTCAGAACAAGAAAGTCCTGGGTTCTAAGACCCCCAGGAATGGGGTCTTTCTGTGCGGAGTTTGCATGTTTTCCCCGCGCTTGTCTGGGTTTCCTCTGGGTACTCTGGTTTCCTCCCACAGTCCAAAACATTAGGTTGACTCTAAATTGCCCATAAGAGTGAATGTAAATTTGAGTGTGTGGTTGTGTGTGTGGCCCTGCGATAGACTGGCGACCTGTCCAGAGTGTACCCCCTGCCCTATAGGCTCCAGCATACCCCCGTGACCCCGAGTTCGGGAATAAGCGGGTATATAAGATGAATTAATTAATTTATTAATTATTTGTCGATATCCTATTTGTATGTTTGTAAATGTATGTTTAAAAGAAGGGAGATCCTAAAACACCTGTTATTTCTTGTAACTTCAGGTTACCAGTTGAAGATAAATGTCACTGTTTTTTTAGGCAATAACCCAAATGCAGTGGCTAACATTGGACTGATTTTGGTTGTGAAAGGAAACTTTGCTGAAGAAAAATGAATGGCTTGTATGCCAGTCAGACCACACAGGGAGAAACCATTGCCTAACTGTCCTTGGAAATTCCAAAGCTGCAATCAACCTTTCCATCAGCAGCAGACAACTTACCACTGCCTTGCACCAGTGCCACTTTGATGATGGCTCTTCATAAAAGCAGAAGTAATCCTAACACTAACAATTTGTACTGATTCCAGAGCTGATTGACATTAAAAGGTCTTATACCATTTAATCATTCATAGAATAATAGGAATAATGATTTGGACCTGGACCAGAGAAAAGGAAACACTACTCAAAAAATGGGGCACTAACCCTCTAATTCGAATAACTGACCAAATCACTTATAAAAGATTACAAGTGATTTTCCAGGCTACCACAAGAGGGCAGTACCTCTAAAGAAGCATAAAATAACACTGATTTACAAGCTATTTTTTAGATTTGGATTATTTTAGATTATCTAAAATCCTAAAATATCTTTCAGTGAAGTCATTGTTTTGCTTTAGACTTTTAAAAACCAAAGACATTATGGAAATCATCTTAGAGTGATTCATGATTTCCAGAGTAATATCTTAAAAATGTCCAACTTTACAAAATCTACAGGAAGATGGTTTAAGGGTGGTAAACAATAACATTAGCAAATGAGAAACATGAAAAACATAAAATTACAAATGCTGACATTGCCCTTTCCACTGCTTACATAGTTTGTGACTGAAATAACAGAAATACAAGTATTTCTTTATTGAATTTGTACAATTTGTATAAATTTGTAATGTGTTTTTATTACAAATCTTTCAACCCAGACAAAAACATTTCTTAGCAGAAACATTATCATTAGTTGATGCTTCTTAGCTATGAGAATGAAAGCCCTAACACAATAGATTTAAAACCAGTCCTGTCTCTGCATTAAAAGTATTGCGTTTCTTGCTCTGACAGTGCGTTTCTTTCAGGGTATTATGATAGCTCTGGGTACAGACTAACCCCCCTTTCTATCTCCAACCTCCATTCTGTGGGCAGTAGCTGGAGGGGAAGACCATGACAGAAATCTCCAGCTCATATACCATCAGCTTTAGAGACCTGATACAGGTCTTAATCTCAGGGTCATCCTAAGTGAAGTGTCCTCTCATGTGGAAATGGCTATTTTCATTATGGATAAAAACAGATAACAGTAGTGTCACACCGGGTTGGAGTTTATATTTGTTGCTTTGGTGAAGAGAAACGACAAAGTATACTAAATCAAGTTGTTGTTTTTTTACACATGGTTTTGATTGATTCCAGCCGCTAGGGACTCGCTATATTTTTTGTCATAAAACTGAAACTAGAGCCTTTTGCTATGGAACAAAAAAAAAGCAGTGTTGTCATCATGGTTTTGATTAATTCGACTTCATAAATTATCAGCAAGTTTTTTTACAGCTCTTTCCAAGTTTAAAACTCGCCCCAGGTCACTGCATAGAGAGTAGCAAGATTAAATAACTTGTCTCACTATACACTTTACTTTCTTTAATTTGCACATATTTAATTTCCTCACTAAAAACGTCTGGGATTTTTTTCCTGGAGAATGGAAAATGTGTGGATTTATGCCAAAAATCTTATGAGGACCCTGTCATGCCTAATCCTACTCACCTCATATAGTGGGATTCTGTTTTGTTTGACTGTGCATTCCTTTTTTAAACTTCTTCTCCCTAAGCTAGCCAGCATTTCTATTGAAGCTCTGCATTGCATAGTGTTGATTTAAGAGTAGCTCAGATAAACTAAGGTTCGACAAGAAAAAAAAGAAGCGATAATACACGTTTCCGCTTTGAGTTTGAAAGGAACGTGGTTATCTATAGAGTGTTCCTCGTCTAACTAAACATGATTCCACAAAGCTCTGTCAGTGCTGTCTGGGTCTATATCCTCTTCTTTCTTTTCAAGTGTACCTTACTCATAATCGGACACACACATAGAACCGGAGCAAAGAAAATACAGGAAGCTTTAGATGCATTACTTGTGAATGCATTTCTATTTGAATAAGTGAGTGATTACTGTGTTTGTACGTGGCTTGGCGACAGACACACCTGCAAACAACAATGACTACAATGCTCTCTTATATTCGCAGGTCTGAAGGAACAGAGGAAATATGTGTTATGACATCCCCAAGCCCACATAGAAACACAAAACTTCCGCAGCTCAAAATCTCAATGGAGCACTAGCTATAAATATCACATTAAGGGTCAACAGGGCCACATGCATTATTTCTGTACGTGACAAAACTTTTTAAAAAGTGCTGAAAGACCAACTTGTACGGTATTGCATGTAACAACAAAACAGGAGCACCCACTCCTCAGAAATGTATACAGTTCATGTTTTTACACAGATGTCAAAACAAGCCTACGCTGCAGACTAAACAACTGCGATTAACAGACAAGCACAGGTCGAAGAGTAAGAAAGAGGAAATCCGATGGGAATTTCACTTTGTCAATTGTAGGAGTTCAACGTAAGTAGACACGGATCACATGACCAAGACAATGTATGATCCAGAGGAACTGGTTAAGGACAAATTAGGTTAAAAGCTTGTTTAGTAAGCTGCTACCGAATAAAAAACCCAGAAAGGTGAAAAGATTTCTAGTAATGGCAAATTAGGTTTATTTTGCAATGAATAAATTTGGCGGCGCGGTGGCGTAGTGGTTAGCACTGTCGCCTCACAACAAGAAGGTCCTGGGTTTGAATTCCAGGCTTGGGATCATTTAAACAGCTTAATTTATTCATCTTGTATACGTGCTTATTTCATAACTTAAGAGTCACAAGGGTCTGTCCTATCCCAGAATACATAGGGCAAAAGGCAGGGGTATAACCTGGACAGGTCAGCAGACCATCGCAAAGCCACACAAACGAACAACCAAATACACTTATACTCTCTCTTATGGGCAATTTTGAATCACCAATCAACCTAATGTACATGTTTTTGGACTGTGGAAGGAAACCCAGAACCTGGAGTAAACTGACGTAAGCATGGAAAGACCATTGCAAAATTCACACAGAGAGACCCTTTGCCCGGAAATCGAACTTCTTGCTGTGCCACTGCGTCGCACATTCAAACACAATTTTAATATTAAAATAAATAGGCCATAATAACCAAAACCCTAAAATTAAATGCTTTAAAGTCTGTCTGTAAAGTTAGTCTATCAATCATTAATAAATAGAAAACGTTCAAGTTCTGGCCAAATGAATTATCACTAGCAATTAAAATAAAGCATTGTCTAGCATACTGTTATTAGAAAAAATAATAAATTTTAAGCTGTTAACTCTGCTTAATATGTAATGTCCAAATCTGACAGTTTAAAAAAAAACCTTCCCTGCTCATTACTGAGAGTATGTCAGATGTGTGTCAGAGTTGAATAAAAGCAAAACCCTTTTAGAAGATCCAAAAGCACGTCTCACATTAAAATGTTGAAACTTTAAATTCGTTGCTGACCGAGCAGTGGACACGCAACGCATCGGACTGGGTGGTCCCGCAAATTTAAACCAAGTGTTCCCTAAGCAATGAGTGCTGAGTTTATGGACCAAACACATCCCAATCAGTTCTTTTACCAATTTACTGTTTACAAATCAATTCGGAAGACCCGGTAAGAACCCGTCTCCCATAATAACATGCCGTTTGTTTGTCAGAATGATGTCTCATGTTGAGTCTCAGCACAAGTATTCAGGAAAGTTGCTTGATGAGCATCAGTGGTTTTGTGTAATCCGTCAAATCAAAGCTGGGTAAACAGCAGCTCACTAAGTAACATTTTTCCCTGCAGACTCACATTTGCACATGCCAGTGCACATCTGGAGTTCTGCAGGCATAAAAAAAAGATCATCTGCGATATGCAGCACGATTTGCCATAGATTTTTGTAACCTCCAGTGGCTTTTTCCGCCCGTAACACCAGGTTGACACATCAGGGAACGGGAGGCCGATTCTAAGACTGTCAGCATGGATATGTCAGCCTCAAATAAGAAGGTTTATCTAGCTTTTCCAACTGATGGGAAACAAATGTGCAACAAGTAGAAAAAATAAGAAATAGATAAATGAAAAAAAATTAAAGATAGCCAGAGGGACAAAAAACAAATCCTAGAAAAATTCCAAAGGTCAAAGGTAAAGCATCATGAAAAGCTATAAACAAACACCACAAATTAGAATAAAGTATTCGTTTATTTTAAAATGAGCTGTTTGTTACAAAGTTTAAAATGTTTTGCCTAAATCATAGTAATTTGTTTGCTCTACTTTCTATGACAAAATACAGATAATTTAAATTCAAAGTCTTATACAACTGAGCAATTGGGGTTAAGGGTCTCACTCCGTGGTATATTGGCGGTGCTGGGAATCAAACCCAAATCTTCCAATTAGCAGTCTGCTACCACTTCCCAGATCCTTCATTAATTCCAGAGCTCAATGATGGGTCTGCAATGCTATTTACTAGCAATCTTACAGTAATCTTAGACATTTGCTTAATATTAAGTTTCTGTTATCTTTTATAAGAAATCTTAGAAGCAAAGCTTTTTATTCATTTTATCTTCTTTACCCGCTTATTACCGAATCCGGGGTCACGGGGGTCTGCTGGAGCCT
>JAOTQW010000039.1:10260293-10271419 GCA_026260075.1 Sisor rabdophorus | reverse complement strand
AGGACCTTCTTGTTGTGAGGCGACTGTGCTAACCACTGCGCCACCGTGCCGCCCCTTGGCTATGTCTATTAAATTGTTGTCAATTGTTCTCTATGTATTTCTATGCATGTATTAAACAATTGGAGCTTAGAGCTCAAATATGATTTGTAACATGCTTTTTAAGCAGACGTTAAAGATTGCATACATGTTTATACAGTATATACAGCACAGACCACATCAGCAACCCCGTGGGAATCTGCTAGCACATATAAAATGCGTCACATTCCTGAGAGAAGACTCCACTTTCCGAGTGTCTAATTTCAAAACCCGCTATTTGCTAGTGGCTCAGAAAGGCTAAGAGAATGACCCTTTACTTTTACCCCCTTATTCACTTGTTCTCTTTTTTCATCAGGATAGGATCAGGTTAAGGGTTCCTTCATTGTGATCTTTGAGAAGAAGGAAGCAGAGTGAGAGTAAACACCGGTGCTCTAACTCGGGGGATTAGTGTGCCCATATATCATCGTGATGAGCCTTTTCAACATGTGTTGGGTCACCAGGACCCTCAGCAATAAGGATCTGATGACGTTTCCTGTCACTACTGAAATCACTGATCAGGTGGAAAATCATCCTAACGGCTGATCAGGTGGTGTAAATGTTGCCAGTTTTGTTTTCTACGACTTCTCTGTGGTTTGTGAACTGTCGATTTTTGTAATTTCAATACATTCGCAGCAGACACAGTCATGACAGGAGTAAAATAATAAAGAGAAAAGCCAATAAATGACAACAACAAATAAATGCTAGTGTAGGTTTGAATAATACAAAATCATCCAGGAATCAAATTTATGACAGCGGCTGCTAGCAAGCTGTATCTTAGGTTTGTACAGATTTTCTCATCAAATTCAAGCCCTTTTATGGCAACTATGCGGGTATTATGCAAAATATCTTGGATAAATAAAGAAATATTTGAGTCTTCTAACAATTAAGCTTACACTCAATAAATGGGAAAATTTAAACAAATCATCTTGCATGGCTTTTTTTTAATTTCCATTATCAGAAGCATTACTACAAATTTCTTAGCTATTTGGCACAAAATAAAAAAAAAATGTCTTCCAATGTGCATGTGGAAAGTTTTGCAGCACTTGCTGTAACCATTGCATTGCATCATTTTCTTTTTCTGTCTTTGAGGTAAGTTTTACATGAAATGCCAGCCAGGTGAAATAGTGTAATTATTACACTCAGGTAATTGTTTGATATTTAAACAACAACAAATGTTACCAAGGTGTAAATTTAGAGCCAAAAGATTAATTTATCTAGTGAAAATTAAAAGTATTTAATCACCTCTTTTACTCTTGCTTAGAATGCCACAGTGATAAGGCCTAAAATTAGGGAGAAAAAGTTATTTATAGTTAAACTATAAACTGGCAGTATATAGAAGGTAGTGGGCATCTAAAGCACTCAGCTTCCTGTATAAACATTTGGCTTGGTGGAAAAACACTGTAAATTGTCTTTCAGCACTACTCATGAAAGATCTTGCTTCCTGCCATTATTTTCTCCATGCTTCCCATGATCACTTCAGAGCAAAGTTTATAAGACACAGACACCAGTTCACAAATAAAAGTGGCATAAAAAATACAAACAGGATGAAGAGGCACGAAACTATGATTGAGAAGCATCTGGGAAGAATCACACTTATTATGACAGGGTCTACACGAAGGATTTACACCCTGCCTCTTCTGCATGCAATGATGTATGCAGTGTGTTCCATCACACTGAGAACAGATCATTTCTGTCAGCTCCCTTTTTCAACATTAGACTACAGCTGGAGGGAAGAAAATAAAAGCATATAATAGGACATGACCTCAAGAGTAAGGGCTGCTTAAATGTAGGGTGGCGCTTGTTTTAATTACATTACACCTTGACATAACCTGCAAAGAGAGCTGTCTTTCACGGTCTTTTAACCTAGAAAGCTTGTCTAAAGACACCTAACTAATCACAAACTCCTCGAGCCAAATCGCTCGATCCAGAGAGATGCGATATGAACTTTCCTATGCACAGCAGGTCCAGCAAATATCCTGATTATATTTGAACTCAATATTTGGCCAAGTTAATATGTATGAAATCCAACATCTCAGGCATCACTGTGCTGAACTAGGGTTCTTAACTATTTTTCATCAATGACTACGTTTACATGCACAAGAATAATTTCATCATTTCCAACTTAATCGCATTATGATGTTTACATGTCGAAAACAAAGCTATGCTGTACTGTTTTTATTGTAATTATCATTTCCAAAAAATCAAGCGTGCTTGAACGTCACGAGCATATGTGCACTTTGTTCAGAGTCGGAATAAGACAATTAAGGTGTTTACATGCCTGTGTATTGCGATTAAAAATGACATACCCTATGTAAGGCAATTAAGCTTGCTGCAAATAAGCATTGTATATACATTAGGTAAATATGAATTGTAATATTGCCAAAATCTTATTATAATCTCCTGCATATAAACACACTAAATGAAATTAATTTATTTTATGAAAGAACAGTTATTTGGTTTTCTCAATAGTTAATAATAAACAAAATACAGCTTGTCACATTATAAAAAAATCAATAACCATAAAGTTACAGCTTTACCTGTGAGTATTATAAAAAGTTTTCACAAAGAAAATAGGAAACTTAAGCATATCAAGAATTGGTGTAAAAAAAAATTTGACCATAAAAGTCCCAGTGTAAATAGTAAGAAATCATAGAAATGAATGTAAAATCAAGCAAACTCTATCCAGACTTTAGCCAAAATGTTCATCATGACTTTATCTTTACATGACTGGTGATTCTAAATTGCCCAAATGAGTGAGTGTGAATGTGGCCCTGTAATGGACTGGCGATCTGTCTAGGGTGTACCCTTTCTGTCTTTCTCCCATAAAGAGCTGGGATAAGATCGCTAAGACCCAAATTTAGGGAATAATGGGCCAGGAAGATGATTTAATTACTGATTGTCTAAAAATCCAAAATCCTTGTAGTTGCTAAAGGAACCAATTTGCATTTAAAAAATTATAGTATTAGTACATTTACTTAGTTTATACATATTAATAAAATGTGGTTTTATTAGATTCCTACAAATCCTCCAAATCTACTTTAACACTTTGACACATCTATTTAAGGGCTTAACTCAACGTGAACAATCAGAACATATATAATTTATTCATTCATTTATCTTCTATACTCAACTATATTCATTTATTCCGCAACTCAGGGTTACAGGGGTTTGCTGGAGCCTATCCCAGCACACATAGGGCGAGAGGCAGGGGTACACCCTGGAAAGGTCACCAGTCCATTGCAGGGCCACATATAGACGAACAAACACACACACTAAAACATTTATGCCCATGGGCAATTTAGAGTCACCAATCAACCCAATGTACATGTTTTTGGACTGTAAGAGGCAAGTGCGGCGAGACCATGCAAACATAGCACAGAAAGAAACCTTGCTTATGAATCAAAACAGGGACCTTCTTGTTATGAGGCAACTATGCTAACCAATATGCCACCACGCCACCCTGATTATATAATTTTTATTTATAATTTATAAATACCAGCCTACCTTGGAGAAAATGATTTGCACACCATAGAGTAAAATATTCTTCTCTTTAACCTTTATAGCAAGCTCCATGATTGCTCTCAGCTCCTTATCTGTTTGGATATCTACTGCTGCGTCCGACATACACAAATGAACCTACACACACACACACACACACACACACACACACAGATGTAACACTCTACTGCCAATAGTTTGTGGTCACCTGACAATCAGATTCATATGCGTTTTTAAACATCTTTTTCCAGATTTACTCTACAAAAGGTCCACTGTTCAGGTAAAAGTTTTTACTACAATGTGTAGCTTGAATGTGAGATCTGGGTTCATTCAGCTACAGTCATATTTGAGAGATCAGACACTAACATCAGGTCTGGAATAAAGTTGGTGTTTCAATTCAATCCAAAGATGTTCAGTGCTTCAGTGATCAAGATTTTGAGTGCTATCCAATCATAACACAATGTGTGTTAACTTACCAAATTCTCAGGGGTTTTGTGCTCATGTACATTGTCATGCTGGAATGTTGGAGTGTTGGGGTCTTTTAGTTCCAGCTAGGAAATAATGTAAAGCTACAACATACAAAAACATTCTAGACAACTGTGTGCAAAAATTTAGAGAGAAACCACACTCGAAGCTAATTGTCAGGTGACCACAAACCTTTGGCAATATAGTGTTTTTTATTAAAACAGGGTTGCAATGTCACACATGTTTAGGTGTAACAAACGCTAAAAACCACCGTTATGTGGGCACTTTTAGAATCGGGGCAATGTCCATTCCCACCAACGTAGAAGAGTAAAATTAATGGTTGCTGAGCCTAGACTATAATCCATCTTTCAAAAGAAGCAGTTTTAGCATGTAGAACAGTATCGTACTGCTATTTAGAATGCCGGGTGCTCGTGTAAACAGCAAAACCACTTCAAAGAAGGCAATTTAAATGATCAGTAAATTTTCCACTGCACCCAATTGCTAACTTAAAGTATGCCGTTTGCACAAGCCTGTGGATTCTGTGACAAAACTTTGTCTGTGTTTTTCATGAGCTTGTTTCATTGTTTGCTGGGCCTTTTGAAAATCTGAGTAGTCTTCCTAAAATGTCAGATTTTATGAAGGACTAGAATTCATCTGTGTTTAATCTGGTAAGCAATGACTAACTGAGAAAACACAGAGTGACACTTCAATCCAGAAAATATCTGTTTACTGGAGTTGCACTTTTACCAATATATTGAAATGGATTAACTATTTTCCCTTAATGCCCTATGGCATGGCAAAGAAAATAGACGTTCCTAACTATAATCACTATGCATCTACATCTAAATTAAGTTTTATTCTTATTACAGATGAAGTGCTATTTTTTGTATGTGAGTACAGAAAAATTCCCAGTGGTCTGAGAATGTCAGACATGACTTCCCCATGTCAAACCCTTGTGTCAAAGGTCAAGTGGCCAGTCAAACTCACATGACCTCTGCTTGAAATGAAATCTATTGAAAGGCTGGAGTGATGACAATCAGGTGCCATCCATGTGCAAACAAGCTTTAAGAGTTGTAATGAGAGTATGCGCACATACACATACAAACACACAGAAACAAACACTAACACTCTAACTTGTGCATTCCCTAAACCTTAGATCTACTGGCATTATGCCTCAGAGTCATATTCAAGTGGTTGGGGTGTTTTCAAGACACGTTATGTTTGAGAGGCCTTACACAAATCACAGTAAAAATTTAATAAAATTTCCGCAAGATGACGTCCAAAGATTAAGACTAATTTGTTTTTAGGTAGACATAATGGAAATGGACCCAGCTGCAAACTGGCCAAGGTTTTTTTTTTTTTTTTTACATTTTTTCCAGCTCTTAATGCTGCCATTTGGCTACAAAGGTGACAAAAAGCCTCAACTTTCAAGATTCAGTGACCTTTTTGTTTATGTAGAATTTGGATTAGCATTTCAGTACAATGTTCTGTTCTGATTTGAAGCTTTGAGAATTAGACATTCATTTGATGAAACATTAGAGAGCTTAGATGATAAACAATAACAAAAAACTGAATTTAGTTATAAAAGTCTGTTTTAATAATAAAAATAATAACACTTACCCACACAATAACAACTGGATACAGCAAAGCGTGCTTTGTCTCCTCAAAAATTTTTAGCATTTCCTCAGTTTCATATAAACTTACTCCAGTGATCTGCAAAAATAAACATATTCCTTTAAACTGCATTTCAATTCATAATGCTAAAAGTAGGACTTTTGTTTATTGAAAAAATAGTTTAGATTTCTGTCAAAGAATACAAAGTGCAAAAGTGCAGTACGGATATCTGGATGACATTCCTGGTGGTCAGCAGCAGTTCATTATTCTCCTTTGTGCATGGGATAACATTTACTGACTGCAACAAACATAAAAAAAAGCATTAAGTTGCACCAAAGCTGAAGCTCAGAATTATTGTGAACCCAATCCTGGACAACGGATGGACGGATGGACACGCACGTATGCACACACACGCGCACACAAACACACACAGACACACAGACACACACTCACCAGGAATACATTTATTTTATTTCAAGTCAAAAGAAACAAACACACATAAAATAAATCACTCTAGGCTGTGATTGGTACAAACTCAACCATGACAGAAGAAAATAAATAGGTAGATATGAAATGCTTATGAAAAACATATGTGGGCCCTTAAAATGTCCTAAAACATAAGTAATTATAGTTAGCAGTAAAAAAACATTTTAGTCTTTGTGAGATTAAAGATTTTTGGGATAAAACCATGAAATCCTCCTTGATTATAGATCGTTCCCGGCCTGTTACCCCGTAGCACTTACACCACCGAAATGATTGGAATGTATGTAAGGAATGTTTTTTCCCTTCACCAGATGACATATGAGTCGTATGATTGATAGTGTTGATACTGCTGATAAAAAAACATACAAGCAATGATTTATGATTGATGATCTTTCAAATGTAGAAATGACTCAATTTACCATCAATATTTATAGCTCATATCTGTGAAAGCTAAATAAATATAATACTATACATAGTTTTCACCATCCACTACATTTGTAAAAAGGATTAAGACTCTTTTAATTATTTTCCTACTGTATTTGGAAAGGTAAATGAAATGTTTAATAAACGCCTAAAAACAGTTAAATATAACTACATAATGTTATCTAAATTCCAGCTAAGCTTACCCTAAAAAAATTAACAGATAAATAGGAACACGTCATTTGTTAATAATAAAAAAACTGTATTAATTGACAAATCAGAATCCACCCTATAACACTCTGCAGTTCTGCAGTTAACTTCTTATTACTTATTTCTTACACTACTTGACAAAAATATATTATGACCTCATCCCTTTCCTTAGTCTTTCACTAAAACTTATACTGGCAAAGCAATATAGAATTAGAGCCAAACTCCACCACCTGCTTTTAAAGAAGAGGATCGTATCACGGACATCTTGTACCAGAGAAACCCTATCACACAACGTGGATTAAAATCCCTGATGGCTTTCAAAAAAAAAATTCACTTTCTCCTTTACATTTATTCCTCCTCATTATCTGCTTAGAGTCCTGAGGACCACATCAAGCATTGTGGGCACACAGAAGAAACGAAACTCCAAACCATCACCTGAGATGCATCGTAGATCTGCTGCTAATCTGCCAAGTATAAGTCCCTCAGAACTTTATATTATTCAAAATTATCAAAAGGAGGATGTGCACTTGGCTATGAGAACTTGGAACTATTACAAACAGTGGATCCACTTTCACATTGATGGTAAAGCTGATGATGCTGTAATATTTTTTTATCTGATGTTAAAAGGGAAGTTAAACAAATCAACACGTTCATTGCCTGTAACGTGAAACAGGATAACCGTTTATGCCCATGGGAAGTGGATAAGAAAATAAGCATATAAGTTATAAAGCTTAATATTGGTTGTGGAAGCCTGGATGACATTTTGTTATTTTTTCTAATCTGAATGTATAATTTAAATCTTTTTAATCCTGACAAATTATCCTACATTTAAATTTAAGCCATTTGGCAGACGTCCTTATCCAGAGCCACTTAAATTTATCTGTTTTATACAACTGAGCAAGGCAGTGCTCATGGGCCCAGCAGTGGTGATGCAGGGAATCAAAACCACAATTTTCTTTACAACACCTTAACATACCCTACTTGTCAAAAACAACACCTTGATCATCTAAACTGCTGCACATCCACCAACTTTGCATCTGATTCAATCATTTATTGAATAAAATATTTAAAAATTAGTGATACCACGTAAGCATTTAAGCACGTAAAGTCTTGCAGCCAGATTAATTAAACTACCTATTTAACTACCTACTAATTTATTTAGAAAAATCCTCAAGTCATTAAGAGCATTAGGTTGATTGGTGATTCTAAATTACCCATAAGAGTGACTGAGAGTGCGTGTGGTTGTGTGTGTGTTTGTGGCCTTGCGATGAACTGGCGACCTATCCCTATCCCTGCAAGAGCTTGCCCTATCTGTGCTGGGATAGGCTAACAGACCACCATGACCCGAGCTCGGGAATAAGCGAGTATAGAAGAGGAATTAATGAATGACTTACTATCAAAAAAGCATTAGATTAAATTAATGATTGCATAAATTAAGCCACTCTTAATTACTCGTGTACACAATGAACAAAGCACACAGACCAACAATGAGATCAGATATTTTTTTTCTAATTTTAAATCACATTTAGCTGCTGGATTTCCACAGTAGAACAAATGTGTAGGAACGTCCAACAAATCGAAAGGAGGTTGATTTGTTACAGCATGATGTCTGCAGGTGATGCAATTATAGCTTTGTGTATAGCAGTGTGGATTTGCAGCATGATTGTGGGAATAAGGCCATTTGAAGTTTGAAGAGTGTGTTTTTAGTACATGTGTGTGTGTTTGTGTGTTGGGGAGGGAGTATCCCATGCATTAAACATTAGCCTAGGAACATCTGAGACACCAAGGCCACCCAGGCAGATGCTACTTTTGCTGAGCACGGAGATGAGGTCATATAGACATTATGATCATAATCATTGTACCCTGACTTTTTTACAAAATCATTCTCATTACCATATGGTGGGATTCCAGGTTTTTCTGGAGCCTGCTGGAAAGCTCAATGGTTTCTGCCATGGCTCCTGAGATCAGGCACGCTGACAGCGAGAGAGACTCTGGAAATGAAAAATGGCACAAAAACGAAGCTTCAATAATACAAAACAGAGGAGCACTAAACTAAGACTCAGTGCACCTGTGAAAATGTAGAACGTGAGATTCTGAAAAAAGAACAAATGTCAATTTTGAGCTAAGATATATTGAACATTCTCTGCTGAATTTATTTGTGAATGTCGATTACGTAAACGAATCGATCAGTGCAGGGAACATTCCCTAAGGGGCTTTAAATGAGCATTGAGCAACAGTATGAAGCACACAATCAACTAATAAAACCCATTCTGTACAGCTTGTGGTCAACAAACCTCCTACATTTCAAAGGGTCAGAGTTTAGTCTGTAGACAATCAGACATTAAATCAGGATTTAGTAGGATCACAGTTAAGTGCAAGCCTTTTGCTTTAGGATAATTTTGACCTAATTGTGCCTAAAAACCCAACCATAACCTAAAGTAAGGTAAATGCAGATGCAAAACCTTAATGGCTTGACCTGAGAAAGCAGTTGACTAGAAGTTGAAAGTGGAACTTTCTGGGGAAGGGGTATTTTTTTGTTTTTTTTCCCCCACTCTAAACCCAGTTTGGCATTATGTTACAGGGCTGCCCTCCAAGCACAAAGTAATGCCTGGGCAGAAGCGCCAGGAGGACAAGCTGACAGCATGGAAATTTCCCTTAAAGCACTGACCCAACACCATCATGCAAATATGCACACAAATCAAACTATCACTGAACGGTGATAAAACACAGCACCTTCTTAAACCCACGTGGTACAACGTGTTACTGACATTTCCCAGAGACCTGATTCTGGCTTAGTAGGAAATAAAATTCTGTAGTTTCAAGCATGGGCTCTGTGTTAAAGTGTATGCAAAATTTAAATATAAATACCTTTAATAATTGACTCTGCTGCAGCCAGATCTCGTTTGTAAGTCACCTAAAAAGGGGTCAAACTCAAATAAAAGATCAAAAAACCTCCACATGGACTGGTTAAATAAATGTGATCTGCATTATGTTCAAGTAAAGTAAGGGCCTTGTCTCTTACTTTCCACAGTGTCGGTGGTCCCTCAATGAGCTTGGCATTGATGCCGCTGTACTGCAGGGCCAAATGCAGGCACTCAGTGCCAAACTTAAAGTCAAACTCGCTGCACTGTGGAGAGAAATCAGGACATAAGGCAAAAGCAACAACAGATCCATGTGGTTGTGTTTAGGAAATAGTGAAATTATTTACTTATTTACTATGCATGACGGAGAAGGACCCGGAGGAGTAAAAAGGTAAACATGCATAGGGATTAAGTATCCACTTATAATAGGAAAATATGGTAGAATAACTCACTCATCCTCCTCAACACCAGAGCCACCACTTTTAAACTTTTATATGTCAAAAACACATGACCACATGTAATGAGATTTGTATAATAATTAAGTGACCCGACATAATTTTCCAAGAGAAACACTGGGACAAAATTCCCACAGATCACAGAGCTACCTGTAATTTTCAAGAGGTAATATGTGTTGGTCACCCCACCATCGGATCCATATGCAATTCCACTTCAAACTGTTACTATAAACATGGAAGCACACAGTTGTCCAGAATGTGTTTGTATGTTCTAGCAATAGTATGTTCCTTCACCGGAACTAGGAGACTGACACTGTTCCAGCATGACCTTGCTCAAAAAGCCTGTGGACATTATGACTCAACATTATTGCAAGGTGAATAAACATTCTTATTTACAAAAGTCTATTATAGTAATATGGATGCTAAAAAGTCATAGGGTATTATGTACAGTATAATGTTTATAATGTTTCTCCACATAGTGTAAATAATGTTCATGTACAAAGAAAGAGAGAAAGACAGATTAGTGATCTCACACAAAAAGCCACCAAGTCCTGCAGTCATTTAGCCCTTGGCATTTTCACCTTCTGTAAAGTATAACACACTGCGGGTTGGGTGTCTCTTTTGGCTCTACATCTTTCTCAAAGGATGTCACACTGTGAATACATCATTCAAGCAGAAAGGACAAGTGTATAACTTTTGATATATGGCCCTTGGCCATATTTTACAAATGTTTTACTGACTTTTTTCACAAACTGCAGTGACCAGAAGTAGAAAAGTAACTGAAATGAAGTTAAAAAACAAGTCTGGACTACTTCTCATCAATTGCAGAGAGATATATCATTTATAATTTGAAGAGCAAGGAGCTATACATTCTCTACTGTAGGAGCGGAATGCATAAAAACCCATATGTTAGATCATATATCAGCATGATATCAGCCATGTATATACCATGACAGCCTGTCATCAATAATCACAAAGTCTTATGCTCTAACACACACACACACACACACACATACATATATATATATATATATATATATATATA
>JAOTQW010000039.1:10236491-10258576 GCA_026260075.1 Sisor rabdophorus | reverse complement strand
GATGTGTGACAGGAGAATCTCAGCTAGGATCAGGGGGAAAGGTGTACAAGACCGTAGTGAGACCAGCTATGATGTATGCTTTAGAGAAAGTGGCGTTAAAAAAGAGACAGGTGGCAGAGCTGGAAGTGGCGGAACTAAAGATGTTAAGGTTTTCTTTGGGAATGACAAGGTTGGACAGGATTCGAAACGAGTTTATCAGGGGGACAGCGCAATAACATGTCCAGAGGAGGGAAAGTGAATACATTGGTAGGTAGAAGGCAAAGGGGAAGACCAAAGAGGTGGTATATGGATGCGATAAATGAAGACATGAAGTTAGTGGGTGTGAGTGAGTGAGAAGGATATAAAGAATATGACTAGGTGGAGACAGGTGATTCGCTGTGGCGACCCCTAAATGGGAGCGGCCGACAAGAGAAGAAGAAGACATAGGCAGTAACTGAACTGACAACACTGTTGGCCAGAGCAGCATGTCATGCCATAGAGTTCCAGTTTACATGTCGGTGACTTTTCTCATTTTTTCCAAAATGCTTTTGAAATATATAAAAAAAATATCTGCAGAATATCATTTTTTGTTAAAGGAGAAAGGGTACATCTCTGTCTTTTTTAAATAAAAGTAATTTCTAATTCGAATAATTACCAACTTTAAACAGCAAATGTGTGGATATAACGTTAAAAAGTGTAAAAAAAAACCATAGTAAAAATTAGAGCCTATAATTCCTATAACATGGGTTTATGGGTTCAGTTCATTTAAAAGGGCAAATTTTAAAGGTGTTTGTGTGTGAAAAAACAAATGAAACATGATAACATGAAGTGTATTTCATTTTGGGGTAATTTGAGACAGTCTTACTCTTTGGTAGGCCTGATAGATGACCTCATAGATAAATCCTTGGGGCATTTCACTGGCCTTGTACTTGGTTCGCTCCAGTGAGTGGTCAAGAAAGTCTTCAGAGGTGGTGGCAATCACTGTGGACACCAGAGGCCGGATGGCTCCAGAAGCCTGTTGGAACAGCAGTAACTAAATCCAAAATTCTGCAAACCCTTGAAAGGCAACAGGAAAAAAACAAGAGAAATAACCCCAGGTTAAGGTATCTACACATTTAAAAATCTTCTAAGACATAAAACTGCCCAGCAGTGGTACCTTGGTGGTGTAAGGGATTAAACCTGTGATCTTTTTAAACAATAATCCAGCAACAATTGAAGGCATCTTTTGAGAAATAATTTGTTAATTTAAAATGTTTAAGCTGATGCACAGTCTTCTCTGTAAATAATGTCACCCATAGACCCAACATAAAGCATTACTTATTTTTTCCCTCTATTTACAGTCACTGCCACAAGAAAAGGGTAAGTAGTATGTTTTTCGTAAAGTAAGGCTGTTGAAGCTGCCCAGGCTTTATAAATGACTCTGCACTCAATCTGACATTCCTTTATAATTAGAACTAATGGAGAGATAATGAAGACCATCAGGCAACAGCCTAAAGAAGACGATACAGACCACTAAATTCAGCCCAGTGACAGCTTTACCAGTATTGGCTACAATGATATAAAGTACACACAAGATAGCATTGTGACCTGTGATAATTGCTCTTGTTTGCGATCTTTTTGGTCAGTTCTTTCTACCTCATTAAAATAACACAACACTGATGGGACCATTGTTTGTTTCTAATCTCGGTCTTAACATTAATTTTAATTTGCAAACTTTTATTGCTGTCGAGTAACTGTCTAAGATTTTAGGATGAACCAGAACACAAATAGCAGCATAAACAGCAACACATTAGCCCGTCAGCAGGGGCCGCATTATGGAAAGAAAAAAATGCTTTTTAATTAAGTTAATTTACTTTATAATGTCATTTGTAGACCAAACTTTCATTCATTAATCTTTTTTTATGAACAGTTTTAACTTGTGGAATCATTGGAAAAGAGATAAAATAAGAGGGTGCAGGCAAATTGGAATGGATAAAGAATAGTGTCAGAAATGATGTGTTATCAGCAAAAGTCAAGGTTGAAGGTGTACAAGACAGTGGTGAGACAAGTCTATGAGATTTAGAGACAGTGGAACTAAGAGAGGAGGCAATGTCTCTTATGGGGAGAATAGCTAAAGATATTGAGTCTATTATAGTGAGTTGGAAAGGATTAGGAACCCGCAAATCAGAAGGACAGAATGTGTAGAACATTTCAAGGACAAAGTCAAAGATGCCAAATTGATATTTGAACATGTCAGAGAAGAAATTTTAATTATTGGTAGGCGGACATGCCCGGAAATGGAGCTGCCAGGCAGGAGGCGAATAGAAAGGCCAAAGAGCAGGTATATTAATGTGATAAATGAGGATATGAAGTTAACCGGTAAAAATGATGCAGAGGAAAGGGCTAGGTGGATGCAGATGATCGTATCAACAGCGGAAAAGAGACGAAGAAGTAGTCACTGCATGATTAAATAATAAAAGCTGAAGCAGCAAAGAATTAGGAATACTGGGATGTTTTTTAACCTACTGTCACTTGACTATATCTGTAAAGTATTTGTGATAACCATAGACAATTTTTCTGACAGGCCTCTTTAGATTGTGAAAAAAACTTTAAACAAGTTTATTAAGCCTGCTTTTAATTAAAGCCTACAGGCAACTGTAAAGGCGGCCAATAATCTGTTCTGTGAAACATGCACAGGATGTTTTAATGATTTTTTTTGGTCAAGTATTTGTAAAATAAACAGAAAGTAAACACAGTTCTGGTCTAAAACCACAGGATGCGCCGGTGAAAACAATTTGGAAAAAACTACTTTGGGGTAGTTGGCCTGTACTGCCTGTCTCATTTCAAACCAATATTTCTTTACTTTGAGTAGGGGTTATATATGCGGTTATGTATAAAGATATTGTTATAGCACAGATCAATGAAAGAAAAAATGTAAATAAATTAGTGAGAAAAATAATGAGCAGATGCTTTCAGACAGCAGTGTATGATCAAGTAAAATCCTATCGTTCCCACTGGCATATCCAAAGAATGCTGAGCAGGCTGGTTTGACCTCTGTTTTGATTTCTTTAATTCATGGGTTGAATAATTCAGTTCCATTTAATTTAAAGTGTTCATTTAGTGGCTTTGATGCTGACCCCATGGTGTGGTGAGGTGACAGTGTAATTAACTAAAAAAATAGAAATGTTATAGAATAAAATAGGATGGGTGCCCAACATTTCATAATATTTGTTCTTCATTTAACTTGTCAACTTAAGAAATGCCCCATGTATCGCCAATACAAAGCCAAAATGAAAAAATACAGTTCTATTTATAAAAAGTTGGTAGATTGAAGCTTTGTTTTTATCTGATGTGCCTGCTACACTCAGTGGAAACCCTTAATTAAAACAAGTGTACACATGCTCATGCATTTTCATTAGGCTTATCTGTTTACCACAACTTTAAAGAGTAATTTGAGGAATTTAAAAAATATTTAATTAACATCTCACATCAACAATACGTTTTAGCCTGAAGTACTAAAGCTCAGAAATTTTTGCACATTACCACTGTTGGGCCCCTAAGGGTGTTCATCACATCCATAGCAAGTGTTTTGACAATTCAGGTACCCACAGTACCTGAGGTAAACCCATGCAAGCGAGCAAACTTTGCACAGAAAGACCAAAATAGACAGAGTGTAACCCACAACCTTCTTGCTGTGAGGCGAAAGTGCTCATCAATACACCACCATGGAGGTTTATTCATCTGAATATAATAAATTACACCGAATTTTTTTTTATTTTTGCAATGATCTGTTTATCTTGTTAAACAATTTATTAAACAGGGAATCACAGGGGTGATTTCCTTTTCTTTTCATACCAGTCAAGCAGGCACAAATGACAAAACCTGGCATTAAGAAATATTTGGTGTTAATATTAGCATAAAAAAATTATGCATTGAGCTGATGCCACATTACTGACAAATTGAATGGATGCAAAAATACACATGTTTTTATTACAGTGGTCAGTAAGTGTTTAGGGTGCATTAAATAAAAAGTTCTGACCCCATGCTCTTTGGCTGCCAATGTGATTTTGAGTAAAAACTCCTCATCGACAAATGGACGCACGGCATCGTGGATGATGACCACCTTTGGCCTGGGAAGGACAGGACCATTTGAACTCTCACTGAATGCCTGAAGGCCACTGAAGATGGATCTATGTCTTGTGGTTCCTCCTTCAACCACTTTCACTTTTGCATGACGAAACTGCTGGATGATGTGTAGCATCGGGTCATAGCTGTCCTTAGCAACTACAACAACAATCCTTTTGATCCATGGGATCCTGTTGAAAAGAAGAAAAACTAATGCTAAAGAAAATGAAGATTGGTTAGTCATGTCAAACAGTCACCTGAATCTACAATCTGGGCTAAGAAGGAATTTTGCGTCACCATATACATTGTCCCTACTCTTTGTATTGTAATATACCCGTCATTCTTTCTCTTTTTTTTCTTTGTTTCTTTCATTCTTTTTTTTTATACCCATCTCTTTTTCTCGATACCAGTCTCTCTCTCTCTTTTCTTTTTCTTTCTTTATATCCAGCTCTCAATCTTTCTCTATATACCCATAGCAACTTACACATCTCTTTTATAGAACTAAGCAACTGGTGTTTAACGGTCTTGCACAGGGACCCAACAGTGGCAACTTGGTGTTTCTGAGAATCGAAACCGGAATCCTCCAATTAGCAATCCATCACCTTACCCACTTTTAGATTGCATTGTTTTATTTTATCAACTTTTTCCTTTCAGTTCTTTCAGGTTCTTAGAACCAACTTCCAGACCATTAAAAAGAATGTTCAATACAGTATAATAACATGTAGTAAGACTAAAATTCAGACATACTACATCCCAAATTTGATAGTATCACTTTCACACTGATACTATTCTATGAGGTCGAGACGACTCAATATAAGTAAGTAACACACAGAATGTAAATTACATAGTAACTTACACACAAAGTAATTTGTGATCTCAGATGAAGACTTGTTTTAAGTTACTGATAACGCATCCAATATAGCAGTTGATGCTAAACTGATTAAGCTGCAACAGGCAAATGTTTCCTTTTTCATTTATTATTTGAATCGCAATCAAATTAAATCATGAGGTGCCTAGAGATTCCCACTCCTACTTCCACCCAAATTTTTGAGGTATGCCTGCGACCCTCAAAATCCTAAAATGACGCTAATGGAGGGAAGTTAGGTTAAGTCTAAGGACCTACGCACTTTGGGGCCCTCAGAGATCTGTTTTATTAGTAGAAATGGGTGTGTAGTATGCCTTATAATCTATCATAGTGTCCAAAATCGCAATTTAAAATGCTACATCAGCTAATTTTAAAAGGCTGCGATGTAAATGTGATATAAAAAGTCCCAGTGCAAATGCATGTCTGCCCTAATTTAAGTGACAGACATACCAGCTAATTAAGCATGCACAGCTTTATGGCGCCAATCAGCAGCTTGACCATGGGCGTGCAATAACCACCATTACAAAACAAAGGAATCATTTAGCTAATTTATACTGCCAAAAAACAGCACATCTGTAATACCGGATTTTTCCTACACATATTTTAGTTGCAATATAATTCTACAGCTTTTTTGTTGAATATGGGAATAAGGTTGAGGCAGCATATTACTATAACAACAAGCCTATAGTTTAACGGACAATCGAAATGGATCTTAGTTTCAATAATCGCCAGTCTATTGCAGGACCACACATAGAAAACCAACCACACACACACTCTCATTCACTCCTATTGGCAACCACCGTGCTGCCCAATTCGAATATTGATTTATTCATTCATCTTCTATGCCCGCTTATTCCATAATTCTGGGTCATGAGGGTCTGCTGGAGCCTATCCCAGTGCACACAGAGCGATAGGCAGGGGTTTACCCTGAACAGGTCACCAGTCCATTGCAGGGCCAATACACACTCACACTAAATCCTATGGGCAATTAAGATTCGCCAATCAACCTAATGCACATGTTTTTGGAATGTGGAAGGAAACCAGAGTACCCAGGAAAAACCCACATAAGTGCAGGGAGAACATGAAAACTTCCCACAGAAATACCCGGAAATCTAACCCATGACCTTTCTGCTGTGAGTCGAACATGCTAGCCACTATGTCACCACAACTTTTTTTTCAATAATTTATTCTCTTCATTTCATAGCATTTATCTTGGCTGCTCTGTTGTGTATATTAGTTTTAAATTCTTTGTCCAATCCGATTTCTTTTTATTGTGTGGCCATATTAATAATTTAATCTTAGCAAAGTGAGTATCTAGTTTAACTTACATGTGCTTAGTACTGCACATGTAACTTAAACTAGATACATAGTGGCAGATTGACAAAGAGATTTTTAAACACAGCTCCAGAGGTCCTCTAGCTGGTGTATAATGATGACAACATTTTTCTGTCCTCTGATTGCTTGATCATAAAAAAATCTTTTTCAGCGTAACCAAACACTTTTGTACAGTTCAAATTAGAATTTGTAAACCCAAAATGGTTGACGGAGGAGAAGAAAGTAAATTTAGTTGGACATTTCGGGAATCCCAGAAGATAACTAGCTTTTCTTAACTCGGAAAAGAGTTTATTCACCACTTACAGACCAGTGCAACAACCAGTATTATTATTATTATTATTATTATTATTATTATTATTATTATAGTAACGTTATTAGATAAATATGATGATGCATGTGCCCCCCTCCCCCAACAACCGCCACTGCAAAACAGAACATTATATATTTATTTTCAGAAAGTAAATACTTACAAGTAGTACATACTAATATGTGATTTTGGACACTTAACAGCTAAATAGCACAAAAAGTTTTAAAGTACCTTCTTAGTTAAACGTAAAACATAATTGAGTAGTATGCGATTTCGGTTGAAGTGTATATGTATATCCGGGAACTTTTCGACTACTAAAATTCGCATACTAAGGATCTGGACACACGTCGCGCTTCCCCTACTATGTAATATAATATAGAAGTATGCGATTTCGGATGCAGCCCAGGAATAGCAATCTGTTCTAGCTATATTGGTAGACATCACCCGTTTCACACACACGACGTATACTGGCCCTATAAGAATATCGTCATTTTGTTTAGAACATTATTATTTAGACTCCCAAGTTATTAGACTCCTAGTTAAGATACCTTTCGAAAGTTTCAATGGTGAAGCTGATAAGCGGTCTGTTGAGAAAGGTGCAGAACTGTTTAGGGGTCGACAGTCCTGTTCTTTCCCCGCTTCCAGCGGCAGGCAGAACCACCGATACAGGGAAATCAACGGCGTCGCGCTCCATCATCCCCTCGCAGTGGTCGGATACGAATGTCAGGAAAAGCCCCGGATTTCCAGGCCCGCGCGTTAGTCGATAAAATATTCGCGGCTACCTGGCTAGCCAACAAAAACCGGCTGGAAAGAAAACTTTAAATAGCGCTTAATATCCAGAACGAACAAGAACGAATAAATTTCAAATAATCCCGGAGTTTACTACAAGTGTTTACTTAGGAGGGAACAAGAAATTGGCTTCCACAGCCTAATTAGTACACTATAAAGATAAAACGAGGGCATTCGGGATTCAGCCTGTGCTGCTTTTAGCTTCAGCCTGCTAGCAGTACAGACGCCTCAGGTAACAAAATTCCTTAGCATGTCTTTCCAATTAAATGTTATTATTAACACGCTATTTTAATATGATAGCAATAAATACCGCGAATTCGTTGGATACACGATTAATAAATAAATTAATTTATTTTTTTTTATTATAAAAGAGGCGTGGCTATATAGGTGCTTCAGATTTCTCTCACATATATGATTATGCACCATGCAACATATTGTGAAATGTTTTTCTTCACAGATCTCATCTTGGAAGGTTGGGGGTCAGAGTGCAGGGTCAGCGATAATACAGCAGGAAGGGTCTTGCTCAAGGACCCTATAGTGGTGAACTTGGTGGTATTGGAGCTTCAACCCAGGTTCCCCTGATCTTCCTTGGCGGTGGTGGAGTATAAGCCCAAGTCAGTCTGGTCACCCGTTTAATAACTCTATAACCATCTGAGTCACCATTATCTTCACCTATTATTCCTAATTTTATGAAAATAATACGCTTAGAATTATTTGTCATTATGTAATTCCAATAGTAAATCCAAATTTACATGTACAGCATTTGGCAGATGCCCTTATCCAGAGTGAATTACAACTGAGCAAGTAGTGGCTTGATGGTGCTGTGGATAATGCAGAGTCAAATATAGGATGGCTTTTTTTTGGTAATTAAGTTTTAAGTGAAATGTTATAGTGTAGCAGAGCCCTGCAATTAACATTTTATTTTTACAGGTTCACGCATGTGTGTGTGTGTGTGTGTGTGTGTGCCCCATTAGACATAAAGACCAAAGAAAACAGACTTAATAGACAAATTGTATCCAAATTATGAGCATTTAATACTTTTACGTCAAAACTGTAAAATGGCTGTCGTATGAAATAGTGCAATATAATGCCTGCATAAAATTACATGTATATGAAGGATTAGATAAAACACATAATGAGGACATTAATACAAAATATATTACATCAATGTATACTTGCTAACAGTAACTAAATATCTTGCAGTTACACAGAGACTGTATTTACTTTATTTACACAGCTAGATTGTTCTCGAACATGAGATATTCAGGGTCATCTGGCCTTCAATGTGTAGTACAACCAGTAATGTGATTTCTCACAGAGACGTGCTTAGAAGATTTTTTAATATATATATTGAAATGCCAAACTCTGGCATAAAAGTCGTTATGGGTTGTTATCCATATAATCAATGTTAACTGCTATTGAGCTCTTTAGCTAAGCAGTCTTTCTTTCACAGATTGTCCAGAGTCTTATCTTGTTTTTTTATTTTATTTTTTTAGAGCCTCAGGACTCCGACTCGTGCCAGTTCCCGTTCACCTTGCTATTCCGGTGCTTCCGCTTGCTTTTGGGCTTGTGGCTCTGCTGACGTTGAGTAATGCCTTCGGATTTGTTTGCCGATTCATTGTGCTGCCTTAAGTAACGTTTGCACTTGCAGCCAGTCACCACTGTGATCTTGTAGGTTCTGGTGCTGCCATCCTGGCATTGCAGCTGAATACGTTCAGTTCGGGTCTTGTCGTTGACACAGCGCCAGTCCTGGCTGCCCCGCCGGCTTCTTTGCTTTTTACCGTATCCGCCTATCCAGTTGGGGAGCACCTGAGCTGCGAGACACTCTCCTGCACACACCAGTTCTTTAATGGGGTTGATGCTGGTGCACTGGCCGTCCGAGATATACTTTGTGGAGCGCAGTTCCCGGCAGCCCATCAGACCTGGATCTGGAACTAGAGCGTGACACTTAGTCAGTAGATGTTTACCTATTAATAATATGAATATCTGTGGATAAAAAGATGTATTGTCACCCTAATGCTTGGAGTTTGCTTTTACCCCTGGCACTTAAAATTTGAAACATAGCCACTGATGAACCAGTGGAGAAAAAAATATGAAGGGTTCCATCCAATCCATCTGACCTCCATGCCTTTCTTATTGTTATAAAGAATAGGTTTAGCATAAAAAGATGTAGTCTAAAAGAGTATTTCATTGTTGGATCAGTGTTGCCGTCTGACACTATAAACATTCCTCTATCCTCGGGCTACACCACCTGACAATGCAACCAGAGCCAAGCTGCTTTCACCAAGCACACACACCTTTCGCAACAATAAGCCCCCTTCTCTGTGACAGTGTGTGATGAATGGAGAGCTAAGAGGCCTTTCTTTTTCCTCGCTTCAGGTAGCAGACTTTCAAGACAAACACAGTGCTGACCGGAGACATTGTGAGCAATTGAGATGCAGCGCCATTCAAAACGTCTGACAGGATTCAGTCAGCAGGTTTTATGCTTTTGAATTCTCTTCTCTGCCAGTCAACAGGGGTGCGTGCCAAAAAATATCTCATCTACATGCACTTATTCACTCTTTCAGACACTCACTTTATATCTAACAACTTGGGAAGGCTTTTAAAAAAGTGGGAGAAAGTTAATGTGGTGCTTAGAAACGAATGTAGTCTTATTGAGAACAACTTAAAAATCACATAATTATGCTGATTTAAACGTAAAAAAGTTCAGTAAAATCTTAATTATAAGGGGCTTTTTTACTATTCAATTTACCTTATTTTTTATACTGTTAAATTTCTTCAATTTAATCTCTAATTTAATTTCTTTAATTTCATCTCTGCATCTTAGAATTTTTTTTATAAAATGATTTTTTTCAATGTCTTTCCTGCTTTGGCACCCATAATCATAATACAAGTTCACGTCTTTTTGATTAAAGTTATGTAACTGTTTAGACATTTAGATACACAGGCAGATATGAATATTTATTTATTTATTTATCAAAACCACCCCATTCCACATCCTCTGCCCCAAACCACGTGGATAAAAAAAAACATAGAAACTTTATCCAAACTGAAGTTCACATTGTTCATATTTGTCTTGCTTTGTTACCCTTATTCAACTCTTATTAGCTGAATGTGTAAGTACAATGACCTACACTGAATTAGCTGATCATCATTGACAAAACCACAAAAACGCAGAGGAGGAAGAGAATCTCCCATCCCCAAGCTATGCATTCGGTTCTTAGTTTAAAACGTTTCTCACAAGTTTTTGTGCCTGGGCCCACTTTTAAATAGAAAATCTTTAGACTCTGTAGGTTGTGATGTCACTGAGCCTACAAAAATATGTGCTCACCCACTATGCTTTCTAAACTCCTGGGATGTACAAACCCACTTCACTTCCCCTAAAAAGAGCGTTAAGTGCGCATTGAGGAGATGCGCGCACACTCACCGACTCGATCCCGCGCTGCGTTTTCGGACCCTCTGCCTCCACCTCGTGCGCGATTCAGAGCCGCTTCATCCGCGGATTCTTCTCCAGGGTCCTCTGTCATGTGGGGATACACAATCTCCGTACCGTCGTTTTTCATAGCTGCGCTGGACTTCATCAAAAAGCACAACAAAAACAAGAGGTTACGCGATTCATCCTTGGGCACGCGCATGGTTTGGGGGACGTTTGGACAACGATGATGAAGATGATGCCGATGTACTCTCGATTTCAGATGATCATTACCCTGTCATGTCTTGGACTTTATATATGCGGCAGCTCAGGTGAATAACGGCTTGACGTATTGCTCGTGCGGCCACGCCCACTCGGATTCCGGCACTCCTCGGTTCGAGGTGAATCCAGACCACGCCCCTAAACCAAATCACGCCTCCGGACCGAAATACTAGGACGACTAAACAAACCGCCTCCCAGGGATACCGTGTGCGGTTTCTTGGACGCGTCTATAACATCTGGCCTGATGTGAACGGGTTATTTGACGTCATATAAACTAGGTCATATTTGAGGGCAGATATTTGTGAATTAAAATAAAATAAATCAAGGCGCACGGACACAATCCAGATAACCAGCGTACTTAAGTTTTATTCTGCTGAACTAAAATTTCAAACCACTAAACGCCGGGGCTCGTCTCTTGGGTGGCACCCTTGAGGGGACCTCTTTTGTGTTTTTAGTATGCAATTTTCTCCTGGGAAAGTGGATGTAGTCTTTGGAGCCTTGTAATTATCACAATCCAGATGTGCAAGGCTAATAAAGCCATCGCCCTGAAGACTTGGATACAGCTGGAACTGTATCAAAAGATGGTTTTACCTTTTGACCTAGAACCCTAGCTAAATTTGGTTAGTTTAAGCTGATTCGCTATTTGGTTTTAATGGTGCACTTTTTAAAATTGATTTTGGTCCCAAAAGCATCACTTCATTCATATATAAATTCATTGATTGCTAAATTAATTAATGCATTTATTTATTTAACAATTAATGAATGCATTTCATGATCCAATTGTGTATTCATTCATGAATTAATTAAGATATTTATCAATTAATTCATACATTTTTAAATTCATTTTAATCATTAATATATAGTATTACTATATTACTATATTTTAATCATTAATATAGTAATACAGTAATTTGTTCATTCATTTATTAATTCATTCAATTGTTTATTCATTGATTCATTCTTTCATTCATTGATTCATTCATTTATCAGTAAGGGCTTTTCCTGGTCAAGACTGAGATGGATCCGGAGTTCATCCGGCAACACTGGGCCTAAGGCAGGAATACATCCTGGATGGGATGTCAGCACATCACAAGTCTACATTAATGCTAAGACAGGTTTCAAAATGAAGTAGGCGTGTGGGTAAAACATTTGAGTTTGGATATTTGCCAATTCCCCAAAATAGACAGAACAAATTGTACAGTTTATTGAAACCTATAGCAGCTCCCCTCAATGTGAACTTTGCCTTTTGTGAAAGAGAATGCAGCAGCTCACTACCCACTGCCGGTCTGACTTCCAGTGCAAAAGAACAAGCCTTCCGGCTAAATACGACCTGAGAGCGAGCACATCTCTAGTAGATTACCTAAAGAATGTTGAGTTACGACACACCAGGATGCATCATTAAGGGATTAGGAGAATATATACATTAGAAAGTGCAGGAAAACTGTTACCTGTATAGGCATATAAGTTCTAAGTCTAAAGGAGTTCTCCAGATGATAAATCAAATAAAAACCCACTTTTTTATAAACATAAAAAATTATTAAGGGATTTTATGACCTGAAACTTCCATAGATTTTTATGTTTTGTATGACAATGAACTGTGAGTGCAATCAATAATACCTTAAAGCTAAATGCCTTAAACATTGAAATAATATTCATTTTAAATCTGATTTGTTCATTTTTCTAAAAGGCTCATGTTTACAACTTTGTGAGAAAAACAAGAGAAGAAAAGAATAAATAAGAAAAGGATATTCATGGTCAGTGAGTCCACCAGACCTTACCTTACAATCTTATTAGGACCTTAAAGCTTTGCCTTAAAGTCAGGTATTCCTAAACTACCAAGATTTAAGTATACGATAGTCAACTTCTTAAATTTTTTCCCCATATTATTACATTTAAATTTGATGACACTATGAGTGATTCGACTGTAATTTTATTTTAAAGGGTAAAGCATTATTAATATCCAAAATCATTGATTTTTGATTATTTCTCAAATAAATAGATATAATAGTATCTATATTTAATCCTTTGTCTTTCTGATTAAACTGTTTGTCTTGCCTCACAGCAAGAAGGTCCCAGGTTCCATTCCCGGGCAGGGGTCTTTCTGTGTGGAATTTGTATGTGCTTTCCATGTTTGTGTGGGTTTACTCCGGTCCTCTGGTTTCCGACAGTCCAAAAACACGTATGTTAGGCTGATGACTACCTTTCCTGCCTTTCGCCCCTAAGAGAGCTGGAATAGGCTCCAGAAGTGACCCCAAATTAAGTAATAAGCTGGTAGCTTCTTTATTTAATTACTTTCCAATGGCATGCCATCACAGAGGCTATTTTTATGGCGATTATACCCTTGTACTTCACACTCGCTTATCTAATGTACATGTTTTTTAAATGTGGGAGAAAAACAAAGCAACCAGAGTTAACCCATGCATGCATGTGGTGAACATGCAAACACATTGAAAGGCTCCTCTCCGAGAATTGCCTTCGGGTAGTGAACAGTGCTAATCACTAAGCCAAGCAGGTATAAAAGGTTAATAAATGAATGAATATTTCTAGGTTATACTATGCTTTTAATTTTAAGCATTTACTTAAAATTAAACCATTAATATAAAAATATTTTTAATGGATCAATTGTGATCTAAGTAACAAAAGGTGGACAAAGTAATGACTAAAAAGTGTGCATTTTGACTAGTTGACATTGACTAGTATTTCTGAAAAGAAATATAGAATGTATAAGGTTTATTTGTTTAATATCCCTATTTGTAACAATCATGATCATTTTAGAAACCTTTGTTTATTTTAAAGATGAATGGGATAACAAGGGCTTTGGGAATTTTAGTTCATTTTAGATTATTTTCCCAAAGTAACTATAACTTCTTAATAGAAAACCTTTTTTATTCTGTAATTGTTTTTTTAGTTAGAGCAAAACGCTGAATTCAGTGAACTTATAAAACTCTTTAGGTCAGAGGTCCATAAAAAGTCCAATTTAAAAGCAACACAAGATATAGAAATGTTTAAAACTTTCCTGGAACAGCTCAGAAGTGGCAAATGTTCCACTGATAAATGCCTGACATCTGACAGGTCTTTCAAGTGTCTAAAGACCCCCCCCCCCCCTTTCCTCCTCTTTACTTAAAGAAGAAGAAAATAAGAAATTCAGGGCATTACGAGCTGAAACGGAAAGATGTCTGAGATTAAGAGGTAAACTTACTCGAGACCAGATTTTCAATGAATGACTAACAGCTGGTCTGTCAGAAAGTTTCTGCAGGGTAAAAGGGACATGCAAGTGAAGAGAAACAGGCTTAATGGAATCAGCCTTAGTTTGGACCCTGCCTAGCACACCCTGTGTGTTCCTACACACACACACACAACCAATCTAATAATCCTATAGTATATTATCAGTCCAAATAAAAAAAAAATATTACAATTAGTGTATGACGAGTGTATGCATTCTTTGGTGTTTTAGGCAGATTCTTATAAAGTGCATAAAATGCATTTTTTGAAGGTCAAAATTAGTAACAAAAAAAAACACATTGTGTGAGGTCCAGCCTAGACTTATTTCCTTGCAGAACATTTTTACCGAACTTCTTACAAGAACATATTAAACTCATTTGACAGTAAGGATACATCTGCGTCAAATTTAGCTGTATTTTTCAATATGATGTATGATTGTGTGTATGTTTTTCATTTTTCTTTGGACACTGATCCACTGTTCACTCTAACACACAGACAACAGCACATTTACAGTACAAAAAAATTTATTTACGGAAAATGATCTGGCCTGACAGAGTAAATATAGACTTTAAACTATGGTGTTGAGGTACAGTATATAGACTGTAAATATATAATCATCTGTAGAACGTGATTATATGACGATTAAATAGTATTTGAGGGAAATGTGCGCCCTCGTGTGGCAGAAATATCTATCTAAATATTTCATCAGGTCGTTTATGCAAACTCCGATGTCTATGTAACAAAACATAAACACAATCATAATAAACAGATAATGTGTGCAAAGATACCAATAATAATAAATACAGAAGTAAACACAAGTAACTTGGGGTCATGGGGGTCTGCTGGAGCCTATCCCGGCGCAACAGACTCTGCACAGAAGTTTGCCCTGGAATCAAATCTGGGACCACGCCGCATAGTTAAAGTACAGTTGAGTTTACTTATATTGAACTAAATATTCATTAATTCATCTTCTTTACCTGCTTATTCCCGAATCCGGGGTCACGCTGCAGCCTATCCTATCGTACATTGGGCGAGAGGCAGGGGTTACACCCTGGACAGGTTGCCAATCCATCGCAGGGCCACACACACACAACCACCCTAATGCACGTGTTTTCGGACTGTGGGAGGAAACCGGAGGAAACCCACGCAAACGTGGGGAGAACATGCTACAGCTCTGCACAGAAAGACCCCAAGCCCGGGATTCGAACCCAGGACTGAATATACTTGGGTTAAATTTAATTAAACTAAATTCTGTAGAATTTAAACAGTTTAGGCGGCAAGGCAAATCCAAAAACATGTACATTAGGTTGAATGGAGATTATAAATTTCTCAAAGAAATGAGTGTAAGTGTGTTAGTGGTGTGTCGTCTATATGTGGCTCTGCAATGGACTGGTGACCTGTCCAGGGTGTACCCAAGACTCTTGCCCTATGTGCGCTGGGATAGGCCCCAACAGACCCCCTTGACCCCGAACTAGAAAATAAGTGGGTATAGAAGATAAATAAACTAATGATTCTAACAGTTTCAGAAAGTGACGCTGCATCTATTAATTTTTTTATTTAATAATTAAGTTATTCTTGCAGAAGTTCTGACTCTAAACAGACCAGACTTTGTTACCAGGGGTGTGGTGTGTGTCCTGGCAACCATGTGCTAGTGTGAGACATGGAGTCATGCAGAAAGGTAGGGTCAAATCTAACTTTACTAACCTGTCATATTGTAGTCAAAGGTTTTGATGTTATTTTCATTTGACTTCCTTTGGCAGAAATACCATGACTTTCTGCACAGTTTAGAAAAGATTCAGATCAGCGAACTGTATCTTGCAAAAAGGTAAAACACCTGTAAGCTTCATACCTCTTAAAATATATTAGCACCTTTAAAAAAAAGCATTAACAATATTAAACAATTCTGTTAATATAAAGCATTAAAGATTAGATGTGTATTTGACTGTGGAATCACTGGACATGTCGAGAACTGCGCTGTAGGGAAAAGGGCGGGACTCAGTTGCAACAGTGACCACCTGTAAGATATTAGCCTAACTTTGTTATACTGTATTAACTTTTTTGCAGGCAGCTCACAGATGTTCCAGATTTGTTCAGATTCACCCAACTGAGATACATCTGGCTTAATAATAACAGGGTGGGGTTCATGACATTCTTAACAACATCAATAATTTACTAGAACAAATAGATTCCAAACAATGCAGTCATGTTTTTTTTTTTTCTTAAATTGAAACTTTTCCTAGAGGGATTTTAAATCTGATTTTTGTCCTTATAGATACAGCAATTCCACGGCCCTGTGTTCTACTGCTGTGTAGCTGAACTGTATCTTCAGAACAACAGGATAAACTCAATCGCAGGTGTTTTTTCATCCACAACAATGTATACATGTCAATAGCACAATATTTACTGTAGGTTACACTGTGAAGAAGAATAGAAGAATAGTAGCTGGCATGCAGTCACTAATAATAATAATAATAATAATCTGGGTCAGCTGTATAAAAGGGATAAATAAGTTGCTCTGGATAAAGGCGTCTTCCAAATACTGTAAATGCTGACAGGAATTTACTGTAATGACAAAGACAGAAGGGATGCAACGCTATAATGGATGAATGTAAAGACTTAAAACAAAACATTTACACTTTTGGCCTTTGGCAGTCGACCCCAGACCTTATCAAGATTGTATCTTTTTTTTTACCCAACTAAGAAGTTGAGGATTAAGGGCCTTGCATAGGGTCCCAGAAGTGGCAGCTTTGGGGTTCTGGAAATTGAAGTCAATTCTGTATGTTATGATCAGCAAACACCGTAACCTCTGAGCCACAGCAGTAGGTCATGTCGATGCTTTATGACTCCTGGTTGGGTTCAGGAATTCTGTTAGGTATCTGTGTGGAATTTTGCATGGCTGTTTGAGTTTTCTACAGGTTTTCATCAGAATTTACTCTTAAATTCTGAGGTTTGTTGTTGTTCTGAGGTTTTGAGAATAAAATGTATTCTAACAGACAACACAAAATTCTTACATGTGAAAGTGCTACAGAATAAGTTAGAACTTTAGACAGACAGAGGCTCAGCTGTACAGACAGCTATGACAAGTTCCACCCACATCCTGACCTCCAAAACAGAGAAGATTCTTTATTCCCCCCTTTTTTTTTAAATGAAGTTTTTGACAGCTTTCCAAACATAGAACTTGGTGGCGTGGCAAATAGGTAAGAGTCATTAAAGACTTTGCAGTACTAAGAGCAAGGCTATGGTCTAAACCCAACTGCAGCAAGTGCACATCAATACTGCACAGTAACAGTAATCTTTTCTTTTTTGAATTGTAAATTTGTGTTTGGTGAATACGATATATTGGTGGTTTTGGGAATTCATTTATCTTCTTTACCCAAGAGTTATTTGCTTACTCTGGGCCACAGGGATCTGCTGGAGCCTATCCCAGCGCACATGAGGGTAAGAGGCAGGGGTACACCCTGGACAGGTCGACAGTGATAGACTGTGAGGGCCACACACCCATAGACGAACACCCCCCCACACACACACACACACACATTTATGGGCAATTTAAAGTCACCAATCATCCTAATGTTCATGTTTTTGGACTGTACCCCTGAGTAAAGCCACACAAGCGCTGGGAGAACATGCAAACTCTGCACAGAAGTCGCCTTACAACAAGAAGGTTGTAATCGTGTTTGATTCCCAGGCACGGAGTCTATCTGTGCAGAATTTGCATGTTCTACTTGTGCATGCGTGGGTTTCCTCTGAGTATTTTGGTTTCCTCCCACCGTCAAAAACATGGTTTTTTTTTAACCACTGAATAATTGGGTTTAAGGGCCTTTATCAGGGGCCCAGCAGTAGCAACTTGGTGCTGCCAGGAATGAAACCTCAATATTACAATTAGCAGTCCAATACATTAACTTTGTACACATACTGGAGGTTTTTCTACTATTATTTCAAGACTTTTTTCAATCATACATTTAGACTATTAAACCAGAGGCTGTGGTAATGTTTTAATTTTCTTTTAGTCAATAATCTGGGAAATATTTGATGAATCGAAGAATTTTTTAACCACAGAACTGCTGCTAGCCAGATATTTGTTAGTGTTTCCCAACCTAGCAGTAATATTACTGTATTTGACATCTAAAACAAGAGCCATGTGTACTGCTTTGTCAGGGTTTTCTTCTGTACTAAAAATGATTCACCTCTGATGTCAAATGTGGATCATAGTGATTGAGTGATAAAAAAATAGATCTAAAGAGATCCTTTCATATGCATTTAGGAGCTCTGAAACACCTGCGCTGTCTGCGGGTGCTGCTGCTTCACAATAACCATCTGTCTAACCTAGAGGAAACAGTGGGCGAGCTGAAAAACATGCAGTACCTCCAAACACTCAGTAAGTCCCTACATATAAATTCCCAATACTAATATTCCCAAAAGACATATGCTATATGGACCAAATTACTTGGACATCTGATTATTCCAAATTGATTCTTGTTTTTTCAATATCCTGATGGGCAATACAGTTGTGTAGTGGTTAGCAGTTTGCCTCACAGCAAGAAGGTCCTGGATTCAATTTCCAGGCAAGAGTCTTTCCTGTGCAGAGTTTGCATGTTCTTCCCACACTTGCGTGGGTTTTCCTGGTTTCCTCCCACAGTCCAAAAACATGTATATTAGGTTGATTGGTGACTCTAAATTGCCCATATGAGTGAATGCGAGTGTGTGTGGCGGTTTGTCTTTTTGTGGCCTTGCAATGAAATGGCCCCTGCCACTCGCTCTATGTGCGTTGGGCAGACACCTGTGACCCTAAGTTCATAAGAATAAGCACATATAGAACATAAATGAGTAAATATCCTGATCCAGAGTTAGTCTCACTTTTACTTGTATAATAATCTTCACAAGTCTGTAGGAAATAGGCATTGCACTAGATCAGAGGTGTCAAAATAAGTTTCTGGAGGGCCAAAATCGTGCAGCGTTTAGTTCAACCTTACTTCAAACCACAAAACATGATTTGTTAAAATCAAGCCTAAAAAAGACATCTATGATTAGCTGGATCAGGTGCAATTAATTATGATTAAAACACAATTCTGCAAAGCGGTGAACCTTCTAGCAACGGAATTTGACAGCTATGCACTAACTTAGAAGTCAGAACCTTTGGGCATGAAGAGCCAGTGTACCTGCAAGTTTCAAGTAAACCTAGCATGAACTTGTTAAGTGCGTTCAGGTGCGTTTTATTAGGGTTGGAGCTAAACCAACCAGGACCAAGATTGGACTCCCCAGCACTGGATTGTAAAATTTACCTGTGGGGAGGCGGTGTTTAGGGAGGTCAGGACAAGTATGATTTTCTTTAACACCAACCATGTCCTTAGAGAGCACATCATGATGTCTTGCAGCAAGAAAGTTCTTCCAGGCAAGGGGTCTTTCTGTGGGGAATTTGCATGATCTCTCAGTGCTTGCATGGGTTTACTCCATGCACTCTGGTTTCCTTACACAGTTTAAAAACATGTACATTAAGTTGATTGGTGATTGTAAATTGCCCATAGGAGTGTGTGCATGTACGTCTATGTGTGACCCTGCAACGGACCGGTGACCTGACCAGGGTGTAGCCATGCCTTTTGCATGCTGTGATAGGCTCTAGCAGACCCACGTGAGGAACATAGAGCATTAGCGCATATTGAAGATAAATGAATAAATAGCACACCATTTGTTTAACATTTCAGATTTGTTCCTGAATCCACTTTCGCAAAGCCCTCAGTATCGGGAGCACCTGGTTCATCACTTACGGTCCGTTCGATTATTAGACAGAAAAGGTAAAATGTTCTATACAAGCAATGATATATACACTGCTCCAAAAAAAACACTTAAACAACACCATGTAACTGCAAGTCAATCACACTTCTGTGAAACTGAACTGCCCACTTAGGAAGCAACAATGATTGACAATCAATTTAATTTTACATGTTGTTGTGCAAATGGGATAGACAACAGGTGGAAATTATTGACTACTTTACAGTTCCTGTGCTTTCTGGCTGATGTTTTGAACAGTTTTTAATGCGGGCAGCACGTTTACTTGGAGTCTATAACCCACACAAGTGGCTCGGGTAGTGCAGCTCATCCAGGATGGCCACACTTAGACAAACAACTCACACTCACTCCAAAAGGCACTTTAGGATCACCAATTAACCTAAGGTACATTTTTGAACTGTGGGAAAACCTAAAGAAAACCTATTCAAGAACAGGGAGAACCAGCACACTTCACACAGAAAGTCCCTCTGGCTGGGAATTAAACCTAGGACCTTCTTGCTGTGAGCCAACCGTTCTAACTACTCTGCCACCTTACCGCCCTCATAGTGTATTTAATATTTAACATTTTTAAAATTATTACTTAACCACGGTGTGTGATTGATCTTCTTTGTTCATAGAGGTGAGACAGGAGGAGAGGAGACATGCCTTTAAAATCTTAAATCCAGAGAGACAGACTATTCTTGACTCACTTGCCTTTAACAGACGAGCACTGACACAAAGAAAAGGTATGGAAAATCTACATAAACTATCAAATATTTTAATACAATAACAGGTATAAAAAATGACCAGGTACTGTATAGAATTTAAAAGCTAGCTAATAATCAATTACTTAATGTTTCAGATTTTTGAATCTGCATGTCAGGATTAAGGATGACTCCATGTTTGAGTATGATTTAGACTGTATAGCTTTTAAACATAAAAAAACTGCAAGTTACCTTTAAGTTTTATAAGCATAGAATTAGCAGACATTTAAATGGTTGTGGAGTAATATCTATGCTTATCGCACATGGATATTAAGCGCACACTACTTATTTAACTTTTTTTTCAAATTAATTTATGTTAATTGTGACCAATTAGTTAAATAACACAGCAGCATTAAATAAACAAACTGGCTTTCTTCTTTCCATGATCTTCAGAAAGTCTGACTTAATTTGCTCATGTGAGTTATAAAACATGTTTTATAAAACGGTTTATGTAAAATAAGCACAAGTTTTCAATAAATATTTTAAATTATACTTTGAATAGGAACGCAAAGTGATAGGAGTTTATTTAAGTTTAAGAAATATTCAGATAGGCTAGTGTGAAACACACTTCACTTTTGTTTTTAGTTATAAGATATCCCTTATGGATATCGTTGTAATGTAACGCAAACAATGCTCTAATCATAACTACTATTGGATAAAACTTTGTGTTATATCCATGACGTTAAAAATGATGTTTAAAATGTTTATTATTCCAGACCAGTTGGATTGGTTACATACAGTGTCACAGTATTAGAGATTTAAATCAGAAACTGAGATGACTACATTTTTACTGTATGACTGTTTAACCAGGGTAATAAATATCTATTGTTCACCAATGAACTGAACTTATATGCTGTTTATTTTAGATCAGTGGCAGCATGAAAATACCTCATCAGCACCCCTGGAGGAGCACAGATTAACTACAGTCACAATCCATACTGACTGCCAATTGATTTTATGAAAAACCTCTTAAACAGATGAAGTTGCTACACATAATCCACATTGTTTATTTTAAGATAGTAAACAAATTTTAGCATTTAAATATGCAATTTCATCCTACAATGACCTTTTATATCTTACGAGGCTCCAGAAATGCAAATTGCAGCACACCAACTTAAATTTGTTTAACCTGTAGTAAAAATAATAAAATCACACGTTCTTAAACCTGCCATAGACTGCGTAATGTTTTTAATCCCCAAGTCACAACTTCAGACTGGCCAACATGGTTTAAGGCATAGACTAACATCTTTATGCTCTGTA
>JAOTQW010000039.1:10210412-10227383 GCA_026260075.1 Sisor rabdophorus | reverse complement strand
TATCTATCTATCTATCTATCTATCTATCTATCTATCTATCTATCTATCTATTAATTCATCAGCTCACCAATACATCCCAGGGCCACACATCGACGAACCACATACTCTCACACTCCTATAGGTTTTTAAGAATCACTAATTAACCGACTGTACATTTTTTTGGACTGTGGGAGGAAACCGGAGTACACAGAGGTACCCGGAAGTCATATTTTTTGAAGTTTTTGTCCAATTAAAGTAATGCAGTGTAGTTAGCTAGTTATAAAATCTGTCATTAGAGAGCAGGTTGGTGAGGTGAATGATAATAAAGTGCTGTCATTAATAATCGTAATATTTTATCCTTTAAATTAAAAAATATGTTTAGTTACTAAAATTATTTTCAAAGAAACTGATTGACAGAGTTCAGTACACGTGTGCGACACTTGTCGGACCACTTTTATTTGCATACGTTTGTATTGAGAAAGTGACCAATCATCGCGCTTCACCTGCGCAGGTGCGTCATGCGGAAGACGCAGTAACGAGCCTCTTTCGCTCTTCTCCTCTTTTTGTACTTGAAGGAAGAACACGAACCGAACCGAACCGAATAACAGACTTTAACTCATAAAATGGCGTGTGGCGGATTTGTTTGTTCGAAATACACTTTATGCGCGTTGAACTTTCTTTATATGGTAAGTGTTAAATGCGCAGATTTCAGATCTTTCTGGAAAAGCTGCGTTGCGCGTTTTATGCGCGTTGGGTTGTTTAGCGGGTGATTGAAAATGGACTTTGTGTTTGAGCTTTAAACTTACAATATCAGATAAAATTGTAACATGTAATGCAATTTTTTATGATCATGTTTAAATTATTTATCACAGCCTATGAATATATAATTATTTATTGCAGAATTTAAAAGTGTAGCTTTTGACCTCATTTTATATATATTGTATAAATATGTGCTGTTTTGTTATAACACAGATATAATCTGTGCATTATAATCTTCTTAAGAACCATTTTAATTTATACATCTTAACATAATAAACCTTATTCTGATAATAATAATAATAATGCTAATAATCGTTATGGTGTTCTGTAACCCCATGCAGTTGGTAAGTTTGCTGTTAATAGCTGGGGCAGCCTGGGGGAAATGGGTCGATCTGGTCACCAGCTTTCGTGTGGTGGCTGCCATCATCGCAGTCGGAGTCTTTCTCTTCATTGTAGCGTTGATGGGTCTGTGTGGCGCTTTAATGCATCACCAAGTCTTCTTGTTCTTTGTATCCTTCAAAATGGAATTCATTCAAAAATAGATTTATTACTCACCTTTACTGTCTCTTGTGTATTATTAATGTAATACATTTTTGTATATATAGTGCTTCTAACAATGCACATTGTCTCAATGCAGCTTTAATGCAGCGATGCAATAAAAGATTGAGTTCTTTTGAGTTTGTCCCTAATGAACAAGAATCCAAGAGTAAACCTATCCTCATCTGGATGACCGAGAATGTCAGTTTATTACAGCTATATGATGTTGAGGCGGTCAGTGGAGCAGAGTTAAGTCCCAACCTATTCTTGAAGCTCCTGTGTTCAGTAATTTCGTTAATATCCAGGCTATAGAAGAAAAACATTCCCAGCAGAGTGGCCACTAAGCGAACAGAACACCATCCAGAGGCTTGATCAGGCAATTGATGTTAATACATACTAGTTAATTACAATTTGGTCAGTTTTCTGTATTTTGTGTCTATATCCCTAACTTCAGACTTCAGTACATGCTCGTCCTATTCCTGGTGTTTATTGTGCAGTTCTCAGTGTCATGTGCCAGTCTGGTTATCAATAAGGAACAGCAGGTAAGCAGTCAGTGGTTATACTCAAGCTATTTTAGTATAGTTGTTTGATGATTATAACGTAACATTTGGATGCTGTGCTGTTCACTGTTCCCTGCAGAAAATGCTTCTGGAGATCGGCTGGAATAAGTCTGAGTCATTGCGGACCGAACTGGAGAAATCACTTGACTGTTGTGATTTCTCTGAGGTCAATTACAACATTTCCTGTGAAGCTGTAAGTGTAGTCTGCATTTGTTTTTTTATTAATTTAAAGAAGCTGTGACAAACTTTTCTTGTACATGTTGTAACATTGGTAGATATTTGTTGCAAATGTTATTTAAACATGACATCCTTTTGATGATTCTGATAAAAAGAATGCCAGTCATGTGATGCAAAGTAAATTACAGTAAACTGTGACCATGATTATCTGTCATTACAGAATTTTTCCAGTACGTATGCCCCAATAATTCTTCACTGATAATGTTTTATTAACATAATACCTCTGATCTGTTTTAGTTAAATGTTCTAAAACTAGATGGCTCCTGTTAGCACTTTTCTTATAGCAGTCATTTCTCAACTAGCCATTTTTTCTCGTTGTTAATATAAATGACACAAATAATACTTTGGAACCTCAAGCATAACAAGCTCCATTATAAGATACAACAACCTGTGTTGACACCAGAAACTACTTTTTTAAATGCTAAGAAAAAGGTTTTCTTCACTATTAATGACTACACACAACTTTTTTTGGTGAATCACGATGGTGTAAACAGTAATCACAAAATGGATTAGGCCTAGCACTTTAAATACAGACGTACTGCTAAAGCTGCTTTTATTGAAAATTAGTTTCTGACCAGTTGGATTACAGAAAATTACAACCTGATTCCAAGGGAAAGTTAACATTCACCTCACACGGTCGGTTTGCTGTTCTCCCTGCTCTTGCATGGGTTTCCTCCGGTATCCTCATACAGTCCAAAAACATGTGCATTAGGTTGATTAGTGATTCTAAATTGCCCATAGGAGTGAGTGTTAGTGAGTGTCGTTGTGTGTGTGGCCCTGCCATGGACTGTCAACCTGTCCAGGTTGTACCCATGTTTGCCCCATGTGCACTGGGTGGGCTCCAGCAGACCCCTGTGACCCCGAGTTCGGGAATAAGCGGGTTAAAACATGAATGAATGAATGTTTATTATTGTGAAATTGCAAAAGCTTTACAAATCGCATCATGTGTAGTGCATAACATCAGCAAAAGATCAGAAAAACTGGAAAAATCTGTGTGTAAGGGACAAGTCTGAAGACTTCCAATTTATTAATTCCAAGTTTATGTCACATACAGGATTATACATCGTACAACATATAGTGTAATGTTTTTCTTCACATATTTCACCTTGGAGGATTGGGGTCAAGGTACAGGGTCAGCTATGATGCAGTGTCCCTGGAGCAAAAATGGTTAAGTGTCTCGCTAAAGGACCGAACAGTGGTGGACTTGGCGGTCGTGGGGCTCCCAGGTCTTTCTGGTCTCCTGATCAACAACTCAGTGCCATAACCATTTGTGCCACCACTGGCCCTTTAAAATTTATTAATTTAAAAAACTATTCCAAAGACAAGTTAATTTCTATAGCACATTTAAGTGCTTTCAGGCATCATCACAGTCACAAACAGACACAAAAATACATTTCTTAAAATAAAAAGATATGATTTCTGTCTAGACTTAAAAGCATCCAGAGATGGAAAAGACTTCATTTTCAGTTAACCACAGCTGCTAATTAATGTTTTTTTCCTCACAACTGACATTGTTTGTTGTTGCCTACAGGTATGTTACAGTGCTCAGAATTGCAAAACATGTTTAACAAAAATTCAGGAGTCTGCCGATGATACGCTACGCTTTGTGGGCGGAACGAGTTTGTTCTTTAGTTTCACAGAGGTGAGTCACTCCGTATGAATGGTGTTTCATGTAGTAAGACATTAATAAACATTTCCGTTCCTTTAATAAAGAATTCAATGAGATGTAAATAGTACAAAGAAATCTTAAAATAGGATTTTTTGCAGTTAGAGGAAATTAGTCAATTTGCCAATTTGTAAAAACTGATTTTTTTTTACACTGTTTGTTTTTATAGATTCTGGGTCTTTGGCTCACTCACCGATACCGAAATCTGAAAAACCCTTGTGTAAATCCCCGTGCATTTCTCTAAGAAGGTTTATATTTTACAGTGCTTTACTAATATGCTGATTTTGTCAACAACACTTTGTGTGACCGAATACTGTGCATTAGATTAAAGAAACGTGCTCAGGCATTTAACTGAAATAAATAGTAATTACTACTTAACTATTCACTAAAGTCAGTACAAACTTGTACGTTAGTACAAGTAAGCAAATTTTTTAAAATGACAAAAGCCATACTATAAAAAAAGTTGTTAAACTGGAATTACTTGACAATCCAGTGAAATACTAACCTACTAATAAAACACTAAGGTTTAGTAATAATTGCCTGGCCCTTGTTGCTTGGTGAATATAAAAACAAAGGGATAAATATATAATAAAGTAAAAAGGTTTATTTTTTCTTTTTTATGATTGAAAAAGAAAACTGCCCATTATTTCCAGCCAACAGCTTTTAGTGGGCTGTGATAGTACAGGTATTTGATCTCCGCCCAAAAACACACCATCAGTAGCCACGTGGTTGCACTTTGAACAGGACATAAGCAGGAACTGTGACATCATTTTTTGGCTACAGCTGAGCACCAGTTTGGGAATCTTACTCAACCAGCAGAAGATGAATAATGTTGATCATATTAATGAGTATTATTAGAATAACAGTTATAAGACGTAATTGAGACTCATGATGCATGTATGCTGTCAACACTGCTGTTTAAATATACATCCTCTTTCTGGAATATTTTACTTAACCTGCTTTTAAAATTTGTGTAATAGTCTAATTCAGGAGGCATAACTGTTTACCTCTACACTATTGTACTTAATGTACTGGACACTATGCACAGATAACCTTAAATGTCTAACAAATGTATTCTTAAATTAAATTTTGTATCTTCTAAATTGCTTACTATTGTTTTCTTTCTAAACATTCCAGCAGATAACTAGCTTTAGCTTTTAAACAAAACAGTAACTAATGTTAATTTATTCATTCATTCATCTTCTATACCCACTTAGAATGATGCAGCAGGTTGGGTGAAATGTCTGTGGGTATGTGCATCTTATTGTGAATAAGATAAAAATCTTATTAGCAAAAATAATCCTGTTTTTGATGTGGTTGACCTTTTATCTATTTATCCAATTTATCTATGGTAAAATTGCTGCATTAAATTGTACATATAAAAAAAAGCATGCGAATCAAACCTTTCTGGAGTACAGATCTAATAAATGCATGGTTAACTTTTCAATACAAAAAGAACAAAGAATAATATAAGAAGAACAAAGTCAATAGATTCTAAATGGAGGTATTTCCAACCTTATGAAATTCGTTAAATTAAATGTTTTTTTTAATAAAATGTTTTTTTATTTTTTTAGTAATTAATAAACATACTTTCAACAGAAATGGTGAATAAGGCTTTTTACTTATAGAATCTTGAAAGTTTTTGCACAAAAGTGACCTTTTACACAAAATTGCCTAGAACTTCTTTATTGTTACCTTACAGAATTGAACAAGTTTATTTTTAAATATTAGTAAAATGTATACTTATTAAATGACAGTTATATTACCAGACACTGATCATAATCTTGAAACAAGAAGAAGGTGAGGACTTATTTAGGTATTGTGTGAAAAAATCAAGGAATATTTTAATTTGCCTGTGTCGTGACAGGATCTGTAAAATGCAGGTTATGATATTGCACAGTTGGCATAATACACTGTGGCTTTGTCAGATGTTTTACATTCTTTTTGTCCTTTTCTTTGTGTTCTGTCCACGTGCCAGCTATATTCTTAATTTGTAAGAAGCAGCAGCAGCGAAACAAACTAATAAGTTAATACTAGAGTCACAGGCAATAGGAAAGCATAAAAATCTGATAGTTTCAAAATTGTAGATGTTAAATTCAAATAATTAAAAAATAAAGTGGGGAAAATGCGAACTCACACAGGAATCAGAGGAAGGAGGCCCATGGCACAGACATGTTATAAATCAGGTGGAAACACAGTATGTGTGTTGGGAAACCTTTTAGGGCTGAAGTTGGGGTCTTCTTTTACTCGTTGTTGGATGTCATTTTTTATCTAAGAATACAAAAAAATGCAATTAAATAAATGCTGCCTTATAAATTATTTAGCCTGTTGACACCAAAAGGAAAGAATTCCACACAATATGCATGTCATGTTAACAGTGCATACAACTATGTACATCTAAAAGGTATGAGATAAAAATATTATATAATATATTAAATACTTAATTTAAAAATGTGAAAACTAAAACACTCTTGAATTGCTGATAATTTATCATAAATAGTGAATCATCTCAGGCAGCGCGGTGATGTAGTGGTTAGCACCATCGCCTAACAACAAGAAGTTCCTTCTTTCTGGTCTTTCTGTAAAGAGTTTGCATGTTCTCTCACGCTTGTTTCCTCCCAGTACTCCGGTTTTCTCTCACAGTCCAAAAGTGTGCATTAGGTTGATCTGTGACTTTAAATTGCCCATAGGAGTGAATGTGTGAGTGTGTGGTTGTGTGTCTGTGACCCTGCGATGGATTGGCGACCTGTCCAGGGTGTACCCCCTGCCTTTTGCCCTATTTGTGCTGGGATAGGCTCCAGACCCCCGTGACCCTGGATTCGGGAATAAGCTGGTAAAGATGAATGAATGAATAAATCGTCTATTTTATATTGTACCTGTTGTGCGTATGCCTCTTGAAGTTCTGTTCTTTCAAGGTCTTCCTGTAAGGCATCGGGTGATGAAACAGGTGTGACACCGATGGCTTTTGCTGCTTGAATTACTGCCTCACTGAGTGTGAGTCTGGGGCCATCACTTTGTGCCGTCTATTTAATATATACACAAATAATGGTCAGAACTGATTGCATTTTAAACATCGATAAACATTTGTTGTTGGAAAGTGAAATCAGAGATAAAAATCAATCAATGTACCTTTCTGCGCTTTGCAGGCATCCCTTGCAGATATGCATCAGACAAAGGAGGCTGGGACTTCATCTTCCTCTGGGTGTTTATATCCTGTCTTATAATAGGCACCCACTCCTGCAACAGAAATAAAAAATAAAAAACATGTGGGGTGATATTTACTACACAAAGAGCATGAAAATTTATCATAATGCATAAAAAGCTTACAGGAGGTAAAGCAGCTGCCCAGGCTTCAGCTTCCTCACCGGCCTCTTCTCCACCTGCTGCCTCCCCTGTCTCGCCAGCCAAACCTTCCACTGCACTTTCTTCCTGTGAGCTTAGCATGGCCTCCTCTGCTGTGGTAGCTGGAGTGGGAGAGCGAGTGTCTTCCATCTACAAATTAAACAGAGGGTACACATTTTACCTAAAAATGACGCACCAGCTATAAATTACACTGGTCATACAAAATAAAATGGCACATCAAACACCTTATAAGTAATTCTGGACAGCAAATTAATTCTTATAAAAATATACATACCTCCATTGATTGGATTTCTGAATCGGTTGCCTCTCTTGCCTCTGTACTCTGTATTAACATTGTAAAATTGTTATTTATTGCACTAGAAATGAAATGTAGAGTTTTCAACTGCTCCACCATTTTCAACTGCTCCACAAAAACAAACAAAAAAATTATTTCATATAAACTTAAAAAAAGTCCTTTTCTTAAACAAAACAAGATATCCTATTTATTAGGATTTATGCGTAGAAATTTTTGTGTTATGAAACACTCACCCGAGTGTGGACAACGTAATGCAAGATTTGATCCTCTGTGATTGGAATGTGTTCCAAAATGACCTGCAGTCTCATAGTCATCATACTTGTCAACCAGCTCACTATACTTGGATTCACCTCTGCTGACATGGTCCTCTGGAGAGACAAAGTTTAAAATAGTGTTATTACATGTTTAATTATACATATATAAACTGAAGAGAATATTTTAACGAAGTAGAGACTTTACTAACAATGCGGTTGTTGATGACAGCAGTAAGGGCGCGCTGCTCTCCTCTCAGGCAGTACAGATTGAGAGCCAAACACTCAAATAGTGCACGATTACAGAGCTGCAGTAAACGTGGTCCGAATGTTGAATCTAACAAAAGGTTAAACATAACCGAGCCTTTAAGCCTACAGATGTCTTTTTTTATTTTATTTAGCAAATTGCTGTTAGGCAAATACTTTATATGGTGTTTATATTCCTAAAGTCTGCTTCAGAAAAAGAATCCACACAATAGCATTTGTAGAATAAATGTACTTATACACACACTACACTATACATAAATGCTGCCTAAGGCATTAGCTGAGCAGGAACGTTTCTAATCTCATACACAAGATTAACATTTATTCATCTTCTATACCCGCTTGTGTTAAGATTCTTCAAGATCTCTATACATCTAGCTTTTATCAGATGCACTGTTTGTGATGTTTGTACAGCAATGAAAAAGTTGAGGGATGATTTTGGGCAAACCAATACTGAAGCCTCACAGTATGCCTTTTATCTGTTTTAAGACTTAAATGAATAACCAAAATATTAGATGTGAACTGCATAAATAATGTTGACCAGTGTTTTTCTGGACATACCTGTGCATCGCAGAATGTGCGTGGCAATATCAATAAGCTGCTGTCTTAAAAATGATCGGTTCGTTTGCGTGATATTCACCCCATCCCGTACTGTCACTGATGACTAAAGGAATTAAACAAAATTACATTTCATTTTAATTTCTTTAAAAGGAATAGTAACATTCAGAGTTGGTTTAAATCACTTACAAAACTTTCTGTGATGTAATTGTCTAGTTCTCCAATTAGATTATCAGCAGCCACCTTTAATAAAAAAAACAAACAAGGAAATTGAAATATAAGAGTGGAAGCATACTGACCAAAAGCATTGAGACATGTGATCAGTGTAAGTAATAGTGGACATTATAAATACACAGTGTGACATACAGCTATGTTTGCTTCGGTGGCCTCTCTTCCCTGCAGATAGTGTTCAGAGAAAAACTGGGCTAGCTGGGTCTGGATACGACTTAGTGGCTGAGACTGACCATGAAGCAGCATGACCATGTCCACCATGGAAAAGTTCTGGCACACAAGAGTCGACAGGTCTCCAAAAAAACCTACACGCACACACACACACAAACTTTGTTTCTTTCATACATTTGCTTATTTTTATATCATAAAAGGTGGTTTGCAGGTAGACTTTAGTCTTGAATTCGCATTATTTAACTGTAAATTCCAAATGATTCATGTTAAAGCATTGGACTTTAACAATGGCTCAGAGACTTGCACTTAGCAAGCTTTAATTCATTTTTTAACCTGCTATTGCTATTATGTGACTGGTGTAATGGACAGATTTAAAATAAAACATCCTATTTCTCTTACCTCATACAAAGTTACATGTGTACAATTTGCTATCAATTAATTAGCAACAATTTATAAGCTTGTTGGTCAATATCTCGGACTACTTCCTTTCTTTCACCACATCAAATCATTCACCTCCACTTAGCGCTATCCTCTTTAAAAATAAAATCTTATGAGTACACCCTTTACTTATATAAATAACAGGTTACATTGATCAAACTTTTACCCATGGCATCTCCTGTACTGGGTGTAAAAATGTTGCTGGTCTGGGAAAGTCTCTGAATGAACTGAGCAATGCTCTCAGTGTTGCTGTGTGGGGCACCTAAGGAGCCCATCATAGTGGAAAGCACCCCCTGCACTATCCCAGTGAACAGCTCTGTGTTCAGGACTTCCTCAGATGCAGCCGCTCCTGCAGGCTGGGTTTGTGGTTCATTAGTTGGAGGAGTGGATGTGGGGCCTGAGGGTTGAGCTGGGGGCTGTTGAACATGGCTTTGCTGTGAGGCCTGACAAAGAGGTACATATAAAATGTCAGAGACTAAGAGTTAACATTTTCACCATAATATAAAATTACATTACAATGTAGGTTGTGCAACTGAAGCTTGATGTCTAGGAAACTTTATTCAAGAGTAGAAGAGTTTAAGTCCCTTGCTGAAAGAAAGAACTATTATAAAATGCTTGGTGTGCACATGCACCTCCTAGACATAAGACGTTTCCAAATAATTTAACCTAATCAACACTTATGATAATGGGTTTAGTTAAATACTCTATTAATATTAGTCACACGCCTCATTTTAGTTTTACATTTGTAATTGCTTCCAACAGTTGCATTAAATTTTTTTTACTGTCTTTATATGTATCATTTTAAGATATTAGCACCTAACTTGATTATCATTTTTATTTTAATTGAAATTTTTAGGCTGTGCTGCGATACACTGGCAACCTGCCCAGGGTGTACTGCCTTGTACCCTATATGCGCTGGGATAGGCTCCAGCAGACCCCTGTGACCCAGAGTTCGGGAATAAGCAGGTATAGAAGATGAATGAATTAATGTTAGGCCCTGACCTAACAGCTAAGACACTATAAAGGAAATACAATTCTACATGCTTTTGTTCATTTGGTTGTCAGAGGACATCTAACAATGGCATTCCTTTACCTGAATGAAATCTGTGACTCCCTGAATGAAGGCAGGTATTCCTGGCATCACAGTAACAGAAGGATTTGCTCCTGTTGCCTGGCCAGCAGCAGCCACCCCTCCTAGCACAGAGCTTAGAAGCTGATCCATGTTGCCCACTGGGGGAGGCCCCTGAGTAGGTGCAGGGTAAGGTCCAGGCTGGGGAGCAGTGCTTGCAGTAGTGCTTGTAGTGTGTGTGGGTCCTGAGGCACTGGTGGTAGGTTCTGAAGTTGAGGACGATGAAGATGAAAATGATGATGATGAGGAGGAAGATGAAGATGAGGAGGAGGAGGTGGAAAATGTAAATGTTTGCGGGGAGGAAGAGGAGGTAGTGGTCCCACTAGCTGTAAAAGAAAAAAAAGAAAATCTTACTTAAATTGTAACTTACTTAAATTAAAACGCACATAATTTAATGCTTAAAGAGAAATGTAAAAATACATACTTGTTTGGCCTGAAGCCCCTGTAAAAATCTGTTCCACCATTCCACTGATCATTTGATTAATAGCAGCTGTATTAATAGGTGTAGCCTGCAGGAAAGAAATAAAAAAATAAACTGACATTTATAAACTATAAACCATCTTTTATACCTGCTTATTTCTTAATTTGGGGTCACAGGGTCTGCTGGGGCCTATCCCAGCACACATAGGGCGAGAGGCAGGGGGTACAGAATTCTTGACAGAATGGCAGTCCATCACAGGGACTCACACACCTACATTTATTCCTCTGGGCAATTTAGAGTCACCAATCAATCTAATGTACATGTTTTTAGTACCAGAGAAAACTCACGCAAGCACAGGGAGAACACCTTGCCGCCCCTTAGTTTTACCCATCGTTAAAAAAATAGCTTACAACTATAGCATAAACGTTAGTACTAAATGTTAAGATGCTAACCTGGCCTGGATGCTGGCCCATCATAGGAGGAACAGTGGTTCGCAGATTAAACGTTGTTCCTCTGGTGGTGAAAGAGGGATTCGCCATGCGGTGAGGAAAGGAAGGCAAGGTGAATACAAACCTAGCTTGATGTGGCTGAGTGGGAAAGGAAGGGGGAGACGGGCCCGTATTTGCTGAGGCAGGACCTGTGCTGGAAGGGGCGGGGCCTGTACTGTCTGGGGCAGGGCTCGTACCAGCAGGGGTGGGGGCTGTCCCGGCAGGGGTGGGGATATGTTGTCCTGCACCAGCAGCCATAGCCATAGCCTGTTGAGTAACCTGGTTTACAATGGCTTGCATGAATTCTGGGGGTAACCCAGGTATCTGTACAGGGGTGGTGCCTGGGATAGAGCATACATATCATAATAAGAAAAACAAAATATGAAAAATGGGAATATTTGATCTTTTAAAACAAACCCTCATTCAGACTTTTGGCTAAGCAATCACATATGCAGTAATGGAAATAGGTGTCTCACCGGGCTGTCCAGGACCACTGGCATTCTGCTGTTCAGAGCCCTGGGAATTGCTTCCATTATCTAAAACACAAAATAAAATGTATATTGTGGATGTGTGCGTCTATTAGTGTTGGTAATGCAAATGTAGGCATAGACGCACGTGCATACACATACTTAGCCCTACATTGCCCAGTTGTACAAAAGACCCACCATCAATGTTAATCTGCATCATCACCACTGGTTCCATAGTTTGATGGCTTATGCGTATAACCCTGGGCCCTGGCTGTCCCGCCTGATTAGCCATACCTGGCTGTGGGTTGGGCGCTTGTCCTTGCCCCGGTTGTTCTGATTGCTCAGCAGGTTGAGGCTGATTCTCAGCTGATGGTCTGCCATTACCTGACATGGTCACTGTGGTCCCCACATTTACCTATACAGAATGAAAAATGCCAGATAATACTCTGACTACATCACTAATATCAACCTTTCCAGATATAAAAAGTAAATTTCTCTAGATCGAATAAATATCACACTACTGAATATATCTGACTTAAAGAACACTGATAAACTGTCTGCACATTCAGCATACTGCTATAAAAGTTCTGGGTTTTACCTGTATGGGAATGTGATGCATGCCACCTGGTGGCAGAACAGAGGACGTGTAGTGAGACATGGGCCGGATCACATGCAGGTGACGGGGAGGTGCACTTGACAGATTACAGCGCAGATCACTCAGGGCAACCAGAGCATTTCCTAATAGTCGAAGGGCTTCCCCAACGAGGTTCAGAACATGCTGGTCCTCCTCTCTCTCCTGGGTCTACAGTGCCAAACCATTTCTTAAATTTATATATTTGATCAAGCTAATCACATTGGAAACTAAACAGTAGTTATGAGCCATAAAATTGCAAAGATGTAAAATTAACTGAATAATAATTATTGTATGATTTAATTATCAGTAACATACATTATTGTTGTAATCAGCAGTGGTGGCTGCCTCTAGGATGGAGTGAGCTCTCTGGATGAATGGTTGAAGTCTCTCTTCCACTCTTCTTAGCTCTCCTAACATTTCAACCAGTTCTGCAGGGCTGGGGTGGCTAATGAGTACATGTTAACTGTTATTAAAATTATAAATATCACATTGATTACTATAACTAGAACCAAACATGTAAAAAAATCTGAAATACTAACATGCAATAAGCAATTTAACCAATAATTGTAATGTTAACTATGAGTAAGCAAAATAACATTTACAGAATACCAAGTATTTATTTTCACATTTTTTAGAATAAAAACATTATAGATGTAAAATATACATATATAAATACAGAGCTATATTTTAAAATATGCAATGGGGAAATATTATCAATATGATCTCCTGTTATACATCTGGCTACTAAATAATCAGTCTATAATTGTAAAAGTTAGAAGCACAATAACAACAAAAACATTTTAAAAAGTGCTTTAAAAAAAGTTTAGAAAGCTTAAAAATCAAGAGCAGAAGCAATCAACCAGTAATTCCAATCAATCAGCTGAGACCAAAAATTGAGCTCTTTGGGTGTCATCTCAACCCACCATAAATGCTGCCTATGGCCCCAAGAATATCATCCCTGCTGCCAAACATGAAGGTGTAAGTAATGTTTTCATGCTATTTTACTGAAAAGGTAACAGCACAACTTCACTGCATTAAAGTGATGATAAAGGCAGACATGTAATATCAAATTTTCTTTCCTCAGCCAGGACACTGAAAATAGGTAGTAGATGGGCACACTGCTTGCCCCAAAGTGTTGATTGGTAAAAGGATAAAATAATAATATAGTCGATTTAAAAATAACTATGTGTTTAATTGTCAGTAATATGCGCAACACAATTAATTTGTTCTTGTTGTTTAGTTTGAAGGTTTTCGGGTTTTGACAAACATTTGTAATTATTCTTACTTGGGGCCTGTAGCTGGAGGACGGGGTGCATTATCAGTCTGGGTGGAAGAAGAGGATGCTGGAGGCGAGCTGGGTGGAGGAGGGGATGTGTCCATGGGCTGGACCGAAGGAGACGGTGTAGAGGTGGTGGATGAGGGAGGGGGTGCCGAATCCTGTGCTGAAGAACCATCCATAGGGTCTCCCTATTAAGTCCAGATATTTAGGAAGTTAGAAACATGGATAAAATAATCAGTCCAGAATATGCATTGACATGTCGTTAGTTTAGTTTTAGTTAGTTATCTAGTTAATTTTATTTAAATCATTTGGTGTGACTGAAAATGTTTTTAAGCTCCACATGTACCTCCAACCTCTGAATCAGGGCAATGGTGTCACGTAACAAATTTTCAGCCATGAGCAAGCGCAGCCTGGGCTCACTCTGCAGGGTCTGATCCAGATCAGCGTTCACACTTGCGGAGCCATTGTTCTACCATTGAAAGATACATGTCTCAATATGTTTAATATTTTCAATTAAGATTTGTAGTTTGAATACCTAAATGTCACTCATACCCCGTCACTGCTGCTGCTGACTCGTGTATTTCTAACACCCTCCCCGAGGCCTGCCATTATCTGCTGGATTGACATCTGAGAAAATACATATGCAAAAACCAGTAAAATTTTATCATTGTAATTACACCCTAACTATCTATCAAAATGACTATAGGTCAAGTAGCTAATTACTTAGCAACTCTAGTGTGTACAATATACAAAGACTCCCAACACCTTCGTTCAAATCATAAAAAAGCTTATATCCATGCCTGAATCTGCTGAGGGTCCATGACATTAACTGGAAGATTAACCGTGCCAAGCATAACATAGCTATTAGCATTGCGATCATGTGTGGCTCCGTGGGGCATGGCCTGAGGAGTTGTGGTGTTTCCAGTCTGTGTGGCTCCTGAAGTTCCTGGTACGCCTCCAGAGTCTGCTCCTGGCTGTGTGGTTTGAGGTGGGGCTCTCTCCACCAGGTGAATGACTTTACCATTTACATCTGCAGCACAAACAATTTATTTTGAAAATGCAAATAAAATCCTTAAAATACATAGTTTTGTGTATATAACATTACATGCCCCCAAATTAACTATAAACATCAATAAAAAATTAATTGTATTATTTTTCTTTAGCAGCACAAGCGATGGTACAGAAATTAAACACTAATGAGGCTGCAAATCTTCCTGCTGCAGGCAGTGGTTAAACAGGTGATCAAAGGGTAACAGAAAAAAAAACTGCCTTTGAAGATGGCAAAAAAAATTCAGCTCATCCCTGACTTATAGAAAGGTGCTAGGAGTCAAATATGAATTTATGCCCTTATGCTAGTATGCAAACAATATATTTAAAACAAAGGGAGTTGACACCTCAAATAAGGTGCAGCATCTAACAGTCAGTCACTCTAAACTTCAAAATATTCATGCTTAGTGTTCGTGCTTTCAGAGCTGTTCAACCATTTAAACCTAACAGTCATGATCAAGCACACACATAAAATTGCAGAATGTTGAATAATTGTTATTTATGTTAATGTTTTTAAAAAATCTTGCTAGTATGTTCATGAATTTAGGATCATGGTTTTTGGAGTTTGAAGGTTAAGGTGACACTAAATCTGGAATAGGATGTTTAAAAACACATACTAATATTTCATTTCATCTTCTTTACCCGCTTATTTCCGAATCCGGTTTTTGGACTGTGGGAGGAAACCGGAGTACCCGGAGGAAACTCACGCAAACGCGGGGAGAACATGCACAGAAAGACCCCAAGCCCGGGATTCGAACCCAGGACCTTCTTGTTGTGAGGCGACTCTTCCCCTAAATATACACTATTTTGCTGAAGGTTCACAGAGACCCGACATCGCACCTACATTCTCATCACCTAGACTAAAATTAGTCAGAAATTACTACAGCCTATACCTGTTCCACACTTATTAAAGTGTCATCGTACCTTAAATAAAGCCCTAGATGACTGCCATGTATGTGACATTCATGCTGTTAAACTCTGGAAAACCCTTTAGAAAACATTTTTTCTGGACATCAAGGTCCAAACAGACCAAATCTAAATTAACTCACTGTATTCTGCCAGGGTTTTCTCATCCTGAAGCACTCGTCCCTGGTAGATCAGTCTTTGCTTGTCAACAGGTATTCCCACTGAGGGTGATATATGCTCTTTAAACTCCTTTACAGTGATCTGGGGGAGAAAAAAGGTAAATGTTTTAGTTAATATAGTCTATATGTTTCTCAAATATAAGAGAATTAAGAACAAAAATTCCATTACAGTTTATTACATTTTCAGCATGTAGCAGACACCCTTATCAAGAGCAACTTACACTTATCTTTTTTTTTCTTTTTTTACAACTGAGCAATTGGAGTTGAGGCCGTGCTGGGGGGCCAAACAGTGGTGGCTTGGTGGAGCTGGGAATTGAACGCTGTTCTTACTGGTATCAATCCAATACCTTAATTACGGAGCCACAATTTGCAGCATTATCATCATCATCATCATTATGGGCAATTTAGAATCACCAAGCAACCTAATGCACATGTTTTTGGACTGTGGGAAGAAACCGAAGTACCCGGAGGAAACCCACACAAGTGTGGGGAGAACATGCAAACTCCCAAAAAAAGACCCTGTGCTTGGGATTCGAACCCAGGACCTTCTTATTGTGAGGCGACTGTGCTAACCACAGCGAACACCCATAATAATAATTAATCTGATAAAAGATATAAAGGGAAAGAATTTTTATTTTCTAAAAATAAACCCTTAAAAGATCACATGTGAATTATAGCAGGTTTTTAATTTATCTTCTATTCTCAAAATTTCTATTTGGAGAAGTTATTTAATAGCCATGCACCTAATGTTCTTACTCCTACTTGAAAGATTAGAAGACATATGTTTGAAGGCGAAAGTTCAATCAACTTCAATGAAGTTGTTAACTGGAAGACCAGGTAGACTTGTTATCAAGTCTTGCTTCAGGGGCACTGTATTATAGCTGACTACGCTTTCAACCCAAACGTCCATATTGAGTATTTTGTGATTATATTAGAGCTTGTCAAAGAAATAACTCTTCCTTAGAATAAAGGAACTGACACGCTTATTCCCGAACTTTCCGGGAATGATCGCCAGTCTATCGCAGGGCCACATGCACACAACCACACGCACATTCAATCCTATGGGCAATTTAGAGTCACCAATCAACCTAATGCTCATGTTTTTGGACTGT
>JAOTQW010000039.1:10110907-10122168 GCA_026260075.1 Sisor rabdophorus | reverse complement strand
GCTCAGTTGTAAGTCGCTCTGGATAAGAGCCTCTGCCAAATGCTGTAAATGTAAACTACAATAATGCTCACAGGTGATCTAAGGGTAAATGACATGTTACATTTTCCTAAAAGCAGCCAATCGTCCCTTTAGAGTATAATACTGTACATTAAGGGGTTAAAGGTGGCATCCTTCTAACTGATTACATGGTTAAATGTTGTTCAGCTGTGGTTTGTACTGAAGTATGGCTTTTCTTTTTCAACCAACAGTGTTAAACAGTTTAGATAATTTTCCAGACAGATGCATGCAATTCATTAGCCTAATGTAATTGCAAAAACAGAAAAATTCTAGATTTAATAGAGGTAATAAACTTAATAAATTAGAATTTGTGAACAAAAATGTTTGAAGCCATTTTGGTTTAAACTCCTACAGAGTTTAGCACCAACCCTTTTTATCAAATAGACCTGAACCAACTAATTAAGGTATACTGGAAACTTGCATGTAGGCCTGCTGGGCCAACTTGGGGTCAACTCTGCAAGGACACTGACCCTCTAGGACTAGATTTGGACACCTGAGGGGTTGCTTGGTGGTTAGGTTGTTGGACTGATGCCAGAAAGACCAGGATTCAGTTCCCCTCACCAGCAAGCCACATTTGTGGGCCCCTGCCCAGGGCCCCTAATCCCCCTTTACTCAGTTGTGGAAAGAGAGAGACCTCTGGGTATGGGCATCTGCCAAATGCTGTGAAATGTAAGATTCCTATAAAAACTTTCCTCTTGTTACCTGTATAAGACGCCTGTTCTTAGTGATTATAATAGGGGGGATTGAATTTGCTTATTAAAAATAATCAATTTATAACTTTTTTTTTTTTTTTTTTTAACTGCACTGGATGTTTTGGTCAATTATCAGTGGATGCATTTTTTTTTTTTTACTCAAACGAAACTGTTGCCTAAATTTATTTTTTTTTTTTTGCGCACATTGTTACTACTTGCTTTAGCCCACATTTCTGTGGGTGACTTATTGACATACAAAAAAATTTAAATAGATTTTATACTGATTTGGTGATTAAGTAGAATGATGCATCTGTTTAAAATATATATTTGGAAAAATATGGTAGCTGGTATTAGAAATGGTAAATGGAAACCCAAAACACAGCATCTCTATCTTTCTCTTTGAAGTCTGATCTGAAATCAGTGTGGGACAGCTCAGCAGTGTGACACCAGAGTTGCTGGATAACAGTTTCAGTTAATTAGTGGCCAAATTGGCCAAGTAATCGCATCCCCACCTCAGCCCATCAGAGATCGCATTAAAAAGCACTGCGAGCAGCTTTGACAAAATCAAATCACTGCACTCGGGTTGAACTGGTATTAATTTCATATTGACTTGTCATTTTAGAAGCTGTACATTTTTAACATCCTTCAGATCAGACTGATGACCTCTGAAAGCTCACATCTTCAGTAAATTAATCAGGCTGAACTAGCTGCTTGGAATAAAGCTTCACATTATGTACACAGTGTGGGAATGTTTTTATATCCAGGTGGGGACTAATGTTTCCCATGAAAGTAGGCATTTTTTTTTCACACAGGGCTAACATTTCTCCAAATAAAAATGGCAGTTCTTTAATGAAACTGTTAATTTTTTCCTATCCTTTTTATAGGGAAAATATCCCCCCTTTTTTAATTTATAAAATGTTTATTTATAGACACAATTATTAATTTTGTCCTTTAAGGATATGAAGAAACAACAGTATTTTACAACATACTATTAGATTCCAATCATAAATGTCTGTACACAGGACAGCAGTTTTCAAAAGCGATCAGCTGAATGGAGAACCAAAAACGTAGAGAGGGGGGGGGGGGTGTAGGAAGCTTGACAAGGCCTCTTTGTCTGTCCTTCCAGGCTCGGCCCTTCAGACCGGGAGACGACAGATTGAATATTTTAATAGAACGGATGAGAGCACATCAGTGGTGGAGAGAGGGTTCAATCAGGCAGCATGTGTCGGGGTATAATTTGAGTTTCCTATGTTTCCTTCGACTTGACAGTACTTGAAAAACAATGACAGTGACCCAGATGCAGGATTCCAATTAGTATTAGATATGCAACAGTTGAGATTAGAATGCAGGCTTCCTTTATAGCGGCCGGGTGCTCTGATTACCCGAGCAGCACAAGTGTCAGGCCTCGATAAAGAGCAGGGAAAAAGGGGAGGCAGATAAGACCTCAGCAAGCCCCAGCTGCACATCATTTCCCTGGGGGAATATTTATTTCCAAATACCTCCACTCTTTCCAGCAGTCACAGAAGTTATTTTAATCAGCAGGGGAGAATTTTCCAAGGAGAAATTTTCTGAGAAGATGAGCTGGGATAGGACAGTGTTTTTCATTTGAGGTGTGTTGCTGTTTGTGCGTCCAATTGCCTGTGTGTGTTTGAGAGGAAAAAGTCATGTATACTTAAAATTTTGATCTGTATTGACAAGCTGATGTAAAGTTATAATTTGAATTCCAATAATACTCTTTTTATGGTACAAAGCATTTGTTTTTTTAACACCCTCCCCCTTCATATAATGCTAAAATCCTGAATTACTTTGTAAATGCTCCTAAAAAGCTTAAGTACCTTTTTAAGGTTGAGATTTTTTTTTATAAATGCATAATTTTAATTTGGGCCTTATACTGTTAGATTTTTTAAATATAGATTTGTATTTAGGTTTAAGTGAAAAGTATAAGTAAATGCTATTTTAACCCTTCAAAATGTCACTTGTGTGTAGTTACTGAATTATATATTGTACTGCTATATATAATATACCACCTCGTATATTCTTTCAGGCAAACATTTGATTGTCCCAAATCTTGCTAAAATCCACTGTACCTACAAGTATAATATTGTTGTACAATTCATTTAGCTGGTTTCCCCGTTGATATGAGTTTCAAAGCTAACTTTAATACTGCTACATTTTTATCATACACATACCACTAACAACTTCTCATAGTGTTTTTTTTTCTTTTTTTTTTAATATTTATCCCAATAACCAATATGACTCTATAGGGGTGGCACGGAAGGTCCTGGGTTTGATTTCTGGCCATGGCTTACAGGTTTGTCACTGTACAGATTCTCTAGACCAAAGAAAAACATTAGGAGCTTACACATTTTGCACGTGGCATCCAACCTCCAGATATGCTATAGGCTTTTTTAAAATTTATATTTATCCCAATAACCAATATGACTCTATAGGAGTGTCACGAAAGGTCCTGGGTTTGATTTCTGGCCATGGCTTACAGACCCCTGTGACCCCAATTTAGGGAATAAGTGGGTATAGATGAATAAATGAACAATTAACATTTATTAATATATATATAATGTATATATTTTTGGGGCTGCAAAAACGCAATGTGCTTTTTGTATTGTTAATCATTATGGAAACTTTAGGATTAGGAACCTGAAATTGATTTAATTTAATTGCCTTAATTATTTAGGGTGGAAAAACCCCATCAAAATTCCAGAATTGTGCAGTCCCAAAATACGCCAGTGGCAAAGGCAAAAAGCAGTATGTAGGATGTGTGCATATTGATGAAGCAGAGCGAGCTTGTCAAAGTAACTCTTATCATAAGATCTGAGTGCTCCTTCTCTGTCGCTAAATCTGACACACACGATGTCGAATGAAAGAAGTCAATGTTTGTCTTCTCTGATAAAGAAGAATGTATGATTGTCTGAAATTTCCTAATTAATAACCTTGAATGATTAGGTCTCTCTTGTGCTCTCTCTACCGCTGTAGGTATAAGCTAAGTCAAGGTTCAGTCACTAAGTCAAACTTTTTAATTAATTTACCACACACACTTGCACATTGAGCAGGTACAAATGCTTTAAGTCCAGAGATTTTAAGTCGTTGTAGAGCAATGCTAAAGAATTTATGCAGAAAAGCAGTCTCCAGCTTTTCCAGTCATGTGATCCTGGATCAAGACCCTCCTGTAGACTAGTGCTAATCTTTCTCTACTATACTGCTTTCAATTGGATATTTATCTGTATAGAAAATAATTGCATTATAATAATCACAACTATACAGTTGGACATACTTGCACATCCTGCTAGCATACGTAAGGCATCTGTATCAACAAATACAATCTTGGATTTCTGGAATGATCAATACACAAGGCAGCTTAAACTCTGGCATAGAAAGTGTCTAAGTTTCTAAAACCACTAGATGGCAGTGTGGCACATTTATGTAAGCCCATATTGTGACAGATGTTAAATGCCAGAATTGTGACCATGTGTTTGTGTGACTGGTCAAGATTAACTGAGACAGCTAAGAGACCTCCTTTGATTTTACATGTTTGCAACCATTTGTTTGATTTACACAGATCTGTTTGATTAAATAGTTAAGCCTTTTGTAATGTCTGGTTTTAATATCAACAAAAATGTAAAAAAACAACTCTAAAATTATTTATTAACAATTGTATACAATTTGGAACCTGTCTTCCTTTAAATCTCAGACTACACTGCTTAAAGTAGTGTTTTCTATCAGCTGGAAACTGAGATTAAATCCCAATAATCATTACCAAATGAGAGAGAGTTTAATCGAAGACATCTTTAAGCAGCAGTCAGGGAAAGGAATCCAATGGCTGTGACTATCCCCCAGCTATCAAATTTGGTCAACATCACACGCATGTTAACAAAATGTATATTAATCCTGTTCTCATTACATAAACATGAGTTGTAGAACATTTTCGACAACTTAGGGATTATTATCATCTGATAGCTGGGTTATTGGGTAATAGTGTCTGATTTAAAAATTAACGAACAATTGCGACAACTAGTAAATTTATTTCTTGTCTTTTATTCTGTAACGCTAATTCTATAAGGGCCTCAGTAACCCCGTTCATGATTTACAGTATTTCAAATGCCTCTCACATCCTTGCCTTTTATTATAATAAAGAGCACAGGGTTTGTCACTGTACAGATTCTCTAGACCAAAGAAAAACATCAGGAGCTTACACATTTTGCACGTGGCATCCAACCTCCAGATATGCTATAGGCTCACAACCCCCTGCATGAAATTGCCTAGCTGAGAACTAACTGTTAAAGCATATCCATGTCTCCTTCAATTAGCACCAGGTTAGTTTGAAGGCTGTTTTCACACTGATTTTTTTAATCCTGCTGTGAAGCTGTTAGAGTACGCAACAGAAAATGAGTTTACCTGCATTTTGTTGGTAATTGATGTTCATGAGAAAGTGGTGAGACAAATGATATGACGCCTCTAATGACTGTTCATCTTATTACACACGTTAGGCATTTATTCAAAGTTGATCATTTAGCTCATGTTGGAGTTTGGCATGCCATTATGCATGTAGTCACCATTTTTCTTGTTGGGTCTGGCTTTGCTGTCAATTTTAGCTCCAAGTCTATAAAGCGCCAGTGAGCATGTATGGGCTACAATAGCACATTAACATTGGAGACCTTGGTATTCTTTTAAGCATAGAAACTCATCAAACATTGCTTCTGCATGTCTGTGTCCTAACTCTCTTTTACTGTAGCTCTTTGCATTTGTTCCTACTGCGTTGTCTGTGGCTGGCTGTACACATGACTGAGGTCATTTCAAGGGTTTTGTGGGGTTTTTTCCCTTCTATTCAGGCTAGCGAGGCCTGAAATTCACTGACCCTGCAACCACACAGCACATATTGATGTACAAGGAATTCTCACATGTTGCATAATTTGTCATGTTCTGAGAGTTATAAGATATTGTATATGGATTTAGGGTCACCTTTGCCATAAAATAACTTAATAAAGAAGACACTAGGCAGGATACACTGCTGGTTCAATAAGCTAGCTTACATCATGATGCACTGAACACAGCCAGGTTTTGGAACTGTTCTGATTTAACTTTTGAAATATTTGTTCTGATAAAGCTCATTTGATATTGCCTAGCCATTATTTTTAACAGGACTATGCTGGAGCCTATCCCTTTTACTCCCTACTCACATTCACTCTATTTATACACTCAATTTATAATCACAAGTACATGTTTTTGGATTGTGGGAGTAAACCAGAGCACCCATGGGAAAGCCACACAAGTGCAGGGAGAACATGCAAACTCCTCACAGAGAGAACCAGGAATCAAACCCAGGAGCTTCTTGTGACGCCCCATGCTAAACACAGCGCCAACACTAATGACTAAGCCTGAAACAATTACATAAGTATTCAAATAGCTTCTTAGTGTCGGGGGGAGTCTAAAGAACTTTTTTCTTAAAGAACTGTTACCAGGTGAAATAAGGTAGACCAAAAAAACTTAACAGGCATATATTAGCTAAACATAAACGGCTGTCAAGTTTAATTGTTACATGCTTTTACAACTATTACACTAAGACACTGTAGAAGAAGCCAGTGAAGCCAATTAAAATAATTACATATGCAGGAAGCTTAAATGTTACAGTCCATTTTTTTCAATATGATTATAACCTGTTCTGTTAGCTAGCTACCAATCAACATGATTAGCTATCACTGCAATGTCATAGAAAAAGCTAAACATTGGCTGATTTAGTGGATTGATTGGTATTTCAAAATGTTTTTTTTCACTAGAATGAATGGTTCATATGATTTAGAAAATTAAGATGGCTAGCATCACAAATTATCAGCTAAACATAAGCGGCTGTTGATAGTAATTGGATTAATGGCTTTTAAAATGTTTTGCATGTAATCAGGAAATTTAATAAACTGATGGTAATTTAGAAAAGAGTTTATTGAATACCACAGAAAGTATAGTATTTTAATCAAATGTAATGTTTCTTTGAATTTATTATAATACATAGTAATACCTTTGAATATAAATGATTTATTCTTAAACCAAAAGGGTACTAAAATGTATGTTTTTTGAGTTGGATGTACCAAAAGAAAACTGACTGAATTGATCATTTAGCTGAACAGAAGTATGCCATTTTTAATTAATACATAAATGGTTTCCTTCAAAGTTTGGAATACAAGGTATTGATCATATAAGTATTACAATTCAGAAAGGCAAATGGAAACTTGGATTTACCCTTGACATTAATTAAACTCTAATGTATCCAGGATTAAACTGTGGACTTTGATGTGGTATTTAAGTATGATCAGGGCGGTGCAGTGGCTTAGTGTCACCTAACAAGAAAGTCCTGGGTTCAGTTCTCAGGCAAGGGGTATTTCTATGCAGAGATTGCATGTTCTGCCCGTGCTTGTTTGGGCTTACTGAGTACTCCTGGTTTTCTCCCACAGTCAACATGAACATGTAAGAGGTTAATTAGGTAAATTTCTGGAGTTTGAGTGCAAGTAACCCTTCGATGGCATAGCAACCTGTCCTGGGTGTACCCTTTCTGCCTTTTTTTCCTAGAGAGCTGGGATATGCTACAGCAGACCCATGTAAATTGGTTAATAAGCAGACTAGAAGAATATGAATGGTCAGATTTGATAAAAGACATTATCCTCAGTTATGCTAAGTTTTTTTTTTCTCTTCCTGAAGAAGGCCGAAACATTTTAGCTGTTAGGGTACACGGACTGACCAACACACTTGACGGCTAAGTGTACTGCTACCTTTATTAATAACCATTATTATTATTATTATCTAATTTGTAAACCATCTGCTATAACATTTTTGGTGAAGTGTAGTTAACAAAAGAACCAGACTAGACTAGCAATAGACTGCTACGTCACAGTCAAATATGACCGAAAGCTTAAAGTCCCGCCTGCTAAGCCTCCATATGCATGTGTGCAAATGAGTCTATTATCCTAATGCAAATCACTGATTTATGTTGTTTGAACTAATTTATAGTAGTTTGTATTCGAGGCTTTGGTTATTGTCAACATTCAATGCCATTTCTCACTGCCCATTTGAGCTTCAAAATGTAGCATGATTGACTGTGGATGAGTCTGATAGTGCGTAACTGGGAGCTTTTAAGACTACTGCACCACCAATAAAGCAGCAGTAGACGTACCCTTAGGCAGAGGCCGGAGCGAGCCCGTTAGCAACAGTGAAATGCTGCTTTAATCCCCAATCCCTGTTTGAAATGCAGAGCCAGGGTCAAGGATTACAATAAACTCCGATTATCAAATAATGCATGCATTCTTATTCCAACAGAGCATCGCATACTGCCACCTCCAGAATACTGAGTGAGGGAGGGGGTGGTGGAGGTTTTTAGAAGGGGTGACATCAAAGAAGGACAGATGAAAAGGAAAAGATGCAAGGAAACTTTCTAAACCAGTGTTCTCTGCAACTGCAGACAAGCTTAGCACCTGCCTCAAGAAGACATCTGATCATCTGATTTACGTACCAAGGGATATAAATCACACTCCGCTTCAAAGTTTCCACTAAAGAATCTGGATTGTCAAATATGAAAAGTGCATGTAAACCCAAAATACAGTGAGGAATATAAGACCACTGACTGCTCAAGGTCTGGTAAGTGGTGTTTCAGTGCTCGGAACACCACTAAAATCTTCACAGTTGATGTGACACTAGAGATGAGTTACATCAAACAGCCCTAAGATGTAGCTATGACTGTTCCTTAATCTCCAAGCAAGGGAAGGGGTGGCCTAGTGGTTAAGATGTATGACTGATACCAGAAAGACTGGGGTTTAATTCCCAGCACCACCAAGCCACCACTGTGGGTTCCTGAGCAAGATCATCTGCCAAATGCTGTAAATGTATCCGTCATAAGCAGTCCCATTGACTTGAGTTAAACCATTGGCTCTGAGCCACCATTGTAGGGGTCTCATATGTAGCAGGCCAAAATGTATTGTTGAACTGTCCATTATCCTCTGAAACTGACAGTGAATGACTGCTCCTCTCTGAACTGTCTTATGGCCACAAGCGTTGATTTGCGTTATGCATGGTGACCAAATCCCACACATTGAGATCTATTGTGATGAACTAGACCAGCTCTGTAAACCATCTGTATGTGTAGACAGTACATGGTAAGAAGGGACCCTTTCTATCACTACTTTTGCTAATACGGTCATTACTTCTGTTACTGGAGCCTGCTTGGAGACTATGCTTAAATGGAGCACCCTGACCAAATTGTCTACTGTAGTCACCCAATTACCGCTGGACCCACTGAGAGTAGTTCAGCAGAAGTTTTGACACTGCCTACTGTCTACTAGAAGAGCCAACCTCTTGCAGGCTTGTTTCTAGTAGATCTAGCAGCCCAGTGCCTTAAAGTGGCAGTGAGTGAAAGAGATGGCCTAATAGGGGACCATTAGTGGGTGTGTCTCCCTGGGAACAAAGTTCAGGTACTATATAGCAAGGTGGGATCTTTCCATTAACATCATAGATCAATGTGTATCTAGAATACGGATAAGCACACTGTATTCGATGGATGCCAATTTTTCTTCTGTCCTAAACTTTTCTTAATTATATGAAATATCACTCTTACACACACAAGCTGAAGTTATAAAAGGATCTTCCCATTGTGTCCCCAAAGTGTAGGTTCCTAAGGGGGATCCTACACTGTGACTGTAAAAAATCATTAACATGTGTCATCTTTATGTACCCCACTCAAATATCTACTTTGGGCATTGAAACTACACCTATATATATCTGTAATATTGCCAAATACATGGGATTTATTACAGATTTATTTCTATTTCTGCTATTTGATTAAACGCCACTCTTCTAGTAAGACTTTCCACTACAGTGAATGTGAGATCATTCTTCAGGTTCAACAGTATTGGTGAGCTCAGACACTGATGTCGGGTAAAGAGGTCTGGGGTGCAGTCAGCATTCCAGTTTATACAAAAGTTCTTCAGCTGTGTTAAGATCAGGACATGTCATAATGTGTGCTTCTATATTTGTAGCAACAGATTGAAGAGAAACCACATCTGGATATGACGGCCAGGCAATTTTTTGGATTTCTTGTCATTCAGATTAATAGATACAAATGTACACAATGGCATCAGGTTGTCTTAAGTTTAATTCCTTAAAACCACCTCTTTTTAAAGAGCCATTAGCATTTATGCATGCATGTTTTTTTTTTCTTCCTGAGCAGAGGCCTTCTACTGCTGTTCAGGTCAGTGGCCACTTTAATGTTAGTGCAATAGATCAGTTATTACTGTCGTCCATTGATCTGGATGCAAATGAGTCTAACCTCTAGTGTGAAACAGAGGGAACAGGAGTGTGTGCACTTATCGTGGTTGTCTGGCCCACTCTAGTTCTCCTCTCCAGCACATAATTAATGGATTTTCAAAGTAATAAAACTAGAACCAAGCAGCAGATTCAATTTTTTTTTAATTATAGAATGCGAACCATGTCTTTATAAAACATGTCTTATTATTTCAGTGCTTTCACATTTTAAATTAATTTAATCTACTATTCTGGTTGTTGTCTGCACAACTTTTTTGCAGTAAGTGATTTGACAGTAAAAAGAACCAATTGCAGGCCATGCAGCCTTCATTAAAATTACACAAATGTCCAGATGAACCAAGTGAAAGACTGTAGTTTACAAGACCTCCAGTTAAGCATACTGTAGCCAACAGACTGTGGACTGGATATTTTACTGAATCTAAATTAAGAAAAATCCTGCTTTGCTCAATTTCTAAAATATGTACAGTTTGATATTTTGTATATTGTTACTTTTAATCATTTATCTGCAACTACTTTATTTCAAAGTAACTGGAAATCCAAAATCTATTTTAAATAATTGGTGCGCCACTGCACCAATTATTTAGTTATATAACCAATCCCATTATACACTGTAAGGTAAAATGTGTGGGCATCTTACCAGGACACTCACACTGTTTTCGCATTGTGTTCTGCATTGAACAACCCCTGAACATATTTGGGATGAACTAAAACTGCACCCCAGACCCTCTTACCCCAAATGTTTGCCTTATTTAATTAATACAATTGTGCTCACCATAGGTTCACACTGATTTTTGCATAGGTGTAGCAATTCAGGATTTAAGTTTAATACTCCTGCTTTAGGGGGGAAAATTTATGGGTGTGCTTATAACTGTGGATCCCCAAGAGTACAGGAAATGACAGGTCAGTTTAAAAATATCAATATTAAATTGGTGTCACAGATTTACTGAAGCCCATCAAAGCTGTCTGAAGGGTAAAAGGCATGAGGGGTACACCTTGGATAAATCACCAGTCCATCTCACACACACACTTCTGTGGGCAATGTTGAATCACCTATCAACCTGTTGCGTAGCACAAAGGACAGGCTCACTGAAATATTAGTCAAGGGAGTTTATTCAAAATACAATCACACTAAGCAGTCACGAGCACGGTTCACACGTAAGACGGAAGCCGATGAATAAACGAGACCGGACACCAGAG
>JAOTQW010000039.1:10038585-10055662 GCA_026260075.1 Sisor rabdophorus | reverse complement strand
TGTGTGTGTGTGTGTGTGTGTGTGTGTGTGTGTGTGTGTGTGTGTGTGTATATGTAAATATATATTGGGGCGCATATTCAATTATGCCTTGACTTGCGTTGGCAGGTAAAAATCCAATCCATCTGCTTACATGACAAACGTTAACGCATGTATTCATATCCACATATGGTTTATTCATGATTTATTACCACATATGAATGAGGCCTGTAACTGATCTGAAAATATTGTAATCCATGTGCTTTTTTCTTACTTAAACAAATGTTGGTCATAATTGATCTGTACCACATTAGAGGAGAAAAAAATCAGCATCCGGTCACACACTTGCAGTGAATGCGGTCTTAGTAAAGTGGCCCAAAGTTTTTAGCTAAGATTAACTTAAAACAGCCCATGAGAATGACACTGTAATGACACTTTATCCAGGACAGTCATGTGCACTATCTAATTAAAGATGCTCAATAACGGTGTTGACATATATGTGAATGTGTTAAGCACATTCCCAGGTGGAAGTATCTATAAATGTAAACAGTTTTGGCTTTAAAAATGAGTCTGAGTGTGTGTGTGTGTGTGTGTGTGTGTGTATATATATATATATATATATATATATAATCCAAACTCTTAATTAACATTATAACAATATCATATAATTAAAACCTATATTAATTCATTAATCTGAGGTTGATTAAGTTGATTTCATATCGCCATCAGCCCAGCATGATTTATTCAGTTTGCTGTATGAGGCAGTTGTTCTTGTTTTGCTGCTTATTTTGTCAGTTAGTCAAGTGTTTGCCCAGCTGACGTGTGGGTGCTGAGGAGGGCATGATGGCGAGGTGTTGAGGCACAGGATAGGGGGTGGGGAATATTATGGCATAATGCCCGACCTTCCTTTTTACCCTCTGTTCTACCTCCCATCTCTGAGCCCATCACCCGACAGAGCGTGGCTCTGCAGACCTGGGAGAGCGTATCGATGCCAGTCCAAATGCTGACAAAGAATAGAAGCTTAGCCGTAATCCGTATTGACTGCCTCATGCTTTGTCTGCCAATTTATATCATGGATTTGTCTCACTCAATGATGTGCTTCTGTCAAGTTTTCCCACATTAATCCATAACATTATTAGTTTTCAATACAGCCCTAATTATTTCAGCTCTGACCGACGAATTAGTGAAATGAATTAAACTAACAAAACCAAAAATGTTTGTGCCAAAGGGCACAGCAGCAATAGGGTTAATTCTATTGAAGACGTTGTCAAATCAGCAGGTTTGTTTCTGCAAAACGAGTGTGAAATGAAACATGGTGCAGGCAGGGCATATGTGTGTGTGTGTGTGTGTGTGTGTGTGGGAGGTCTTATATGATTATGCTGAATCAGATATCCAATAGCACATGGGATTCCAGCACAAAAACCTACATAAAACAGTGAATTTTTAGCTAGTGTATCACCAGGAGTCTATTTTTGTTTATCAACAATTTTGCACTGATGCAGACCTGATGCACCATTTCATATTTTTAAACACCAAAAATTGAAATACTTAATAAAACCTGCAGAATGATTTTGATTTGTTGTAGCTGGTTATGATTTCAAAAAGCAAGCAAGAAATCTATCCATGATTAAGTCAGGATCCGCAACAGTGGCAATTTGGTGGTGCTGGCAATTCGAATCCGATCTCCCAATTAGCTGGTTCAAACATGTGCCATCACTTCTCCCTTTATCTAAACTTGTAGAGAAGGCAAGAACTAAAAATTGTCAAGTTGCCAAACAGAATGGTGATTCATGCTCATTGACCCCATTTATTTATCTAGTGAATGTGTTTGTGGATTACTAGATTGTGTAAATACGTTACTGCTTTAGTTTTATCTATTTTTTTAGTTTTATCATTTTAACTAGAAAATTTATATTAACCTTTTGGGCTATGGATTAATGAGTTGGGCCTCAATATGGTTGAGAGTATGACCATGTGACTGAATTTTGTGCAACTATGATGTAAAATTTGTGCTTCTTAGCTATCACTAGAAAGTAAAAGGTTAGCCTGTTTTATCGGCATGTATTTGTGCATTGATGTATCCATTCTATGCAAGTTCAAGTTCCAGAAGCTTTGTCATTTTAGCAAATGCAGTACACATTGAACTGAAACAAAGTTTTTTCTAAACCCTATGATGCTACACAAAGCAACACTGAAGTGCACAAGACAACATGAAACATAAGACAACATAAACGACATAAAGTGCATGTGTGCAACCTGATGCAGACAGTAAAAATAAATAAATCTGCTGAGACTGAATACGGAAAGTTTAACGAAGACCTTAATCAGATATATAACTCTGGATATATAGAAACACTCCCTTATAAGATACACATTCTGTTTATTTTGCTGGAATGATGCAAGTAAACACATGCCTGTTGTGTTGCCTTACTAAGATACAAATTGTGTGAATATTCTGGGATACAAAGGTGTATCAATAACTATTTTCTTTAACTTTGTTTAAACTACTTAGAATGCTGGGAAAGTCTAGTGAGGTGTTTGTTTGGTGCCTGAATTACAATTAATTATTCCTAAGTAATTGACAGTTTCTTAAAATAACCAGCACAGTTTACTATCGGCAGCTGGGGATCCAGGTTTTCCTGTTGAGAGAAATGTAAATGAAGCTCTTTATCTCACACTACATGCTGGTGCTTACCTGAATACCAGAGAGGGCTAAAGAGGAGTTACAGTGGATTTTTGTGTGCATGTGTGTGTGTTGATGATAACATGTACTCTTGGAAATTTGTGTCTTAGTTGTTCAATTGAATAGAACTGTTTCATGCAAGTAAAATTGAATAGCTAACTTTGCTAACAGTTATCCTTTTATTTAGTAATAACCATATGAATGAATGTTTATTGTATTACTTATTGATATAAAGTAGATGACATGAAAAATACCCACATGAAAAATTATATATTTAGTTATATACATTATTTACAGTAAGACTGTAAGTCTGGCAAGGTGGCATAGTGGTAGCACGGTTGCCTCACAGCAAGAAGGTCCCGGGTTTGATTCCTGGTCATGGGGCCCTCTGCAGAGTTTGCATATTCTTCCCGTGCTTGTGTGGGTTTCCTCTGGGTACTCTGGTTTCCTCCCACATTCTAAAAACATGTTGATTGGCGATTCTAAAAAAAAACATCAGGTTGATTGGCAATTCTAAATTGCCTGTAGCAGTGAGTATGTGTATTTTTTTGTGTGTGGCCCTACTATGAACTGGTGACCTGTCTAGCGTGTACCCCAGCCTCTCACCCTATGTGCTTTGGGATAAGCTCCAGCAAAACCCTGTGACCCCGAGTTAGGGAATAAGTGGGTATAGAAAATGAATAAATAAAATAAGATTGTAGATGACGTTTATAGCAGTTGGTAGACACCCTAATCCAGAACAACTTGCATTTAAATACTACTGTGCAATTGGGGTTAAAAGGCTTGAAAATCTTATTAGCCATGCAACACCTCAACCTTAACCTAGAGTATTCACTACATCCGGCTGCAGCAGGCTGTAATTGAAAGTGCTAAAGTAAACTAAAATATTTTAATTACATTAATAAATAACATTAATACATATATAATATACATATGAAAGTGTTTTTAGATTAATTTACATTTGATTCAACTTTGTAATGAATGCCAAAGTGCATGGTTAACTGTGTAAAATATTTTTATGTACATGATGCATAAAATTAATGACAGGTGAATAAACAATATGATTATTTTAAATAACAGTACACAGAGAGGAGATTATATGCAATAAGGTAGAATTTTTATATATCAAAGTATATACTATGTATGTGCAGAAATTAGATGTTGGAGTGCAAAAACAAAATTGTGTGTGGCCAGATTTTTATTTCAATGTAAGATCGTTGTTCTGGCAAAAATTTTACTGATGCAGCAACTAAAAATAAAAAGTAAAAATATTTTTAAATATGTTTAAGATATAGATTTACATTTACAGCAACTGGCAGATGCTCGTATCCAGAACAACTTTTAATTTTTATGCTATTTAACAATTGTGGATAGAAACCTTGCTCAGAGGCACAAACCATGCTGGAGACCTAGTGGTTTTTTGATTCGAACCTGGACCTTTAAGTTTTAAAAATAAAGTTTATTTCCTATTTATCTTCCATACCCACTTATTCCCTAATATGGGGAACTTGGAGCCCTGCTGGGGCCTATCTCTGAAGGGCTTAAAAAAGGGGGGTTACACCCTGGACTGGTCACCTGTCCATCACAGTGTTACTCACACTTACTCCTATACGCAATTTAGAATCATTAATCAACCTAATATACATGTTTTTGGACTGTGGGAGGAAACCAGAGTTCTTCCTGTGAGGCAACAATGTCAACCATTAAGCCACTGTGCTTATTATAGTATTTCAGTAGTGTGTGTCCTCAAATCATTGTGTATTAAATCCCACTAAGATCCTGGACTCAAATTATAAGTACAACAGTACTAGAATGTCTTAAGGTTTGAAAAAAAAAATGTCACCTCTACGTCTTGTACAATATGCATGATTATATTGTTATGAATATCTTTACTCGTCTTCAAACTTTAAGGATGTGTTTTGGCAACTAAAAGTATGCGTGAGGCATCAGCATGCAGGCCGTCAATGTTCGAACTCACAACTCTCATTCTCTCCCGCGTGTTTTTCGCCTCTCGCCCTCTTCCTCGCGCTCTGTTCCCCTCTACCTCTCTTTCCCCACATCAATTTGTGGTGGTGTGTGTTGTTTTTCTCCCTTTCGCCTGCGTCCCCTCTCCTGGGCCACCGCTCACATCAACTGTGAGTTGATAACGCCACTGGTGGAGCCCTGTTTGGAATTTAGATTAATGTGTGACTAGCAGCCAGATGGAACGATAAAAATAAAGGAAAATAAGCCGGGAGAGCACTCCAACGGGAATAAAACAGGGGGGAAACAAATACCACGGGCACAAAATAAGCCAGTTTCTCTCTCTCTCTCTCTCTCTCTTTTCCTCTGCAGCTTTGTAAGGACAGACTGCATGCGGTGAAAGATGTGGACAGGGTCATGGGTGAGAGAATAGACTTATGTAGACACGAGTATGTGTGTGTATGCGGATGCATGCTGGTGATTGCAGCTCATCAGATAACGGCGTGCATTTTAGTGTGGCTGCCATGAGAAAGCAGTAGAGGTAGCTAACAAGTGCCTTTGTCTTCTTCCATTGCTGGTGCAAAAACCAACAAATGTCTCAGTGTTTTCAGAACTTCTTCCACCCAGAGATGCTCTTCAAGCCTCTGACCTTAATAAGTATTTCTGCCTATGCGCCAGGTCCAAATCCCATCTCAGCCGCACCAAGGGCAGATAGCTTCTGCTGGCTCTTCCACTGTCTGTCTTTGTAAGTGGTAGCTAACAGAGAAAACCACTCATTCACTCACTCATTCATTCAATTATCTTCTTGAACACATTTATTCCCTAACTCGGTGACCAGTCCATGGCAGGCAACACATATACAAACAACCAAACACAATCACACTCACTCCTATGTGAGAGTCAACCTAATCAACCTAATGTACATACTGTGCGATTTCAAAAACTGTGGAATGTGGAAGTACCTGGAGGAGAACATGCTAACTCAGCACAGCACACTCACCACTATACTTCTGTGCCGCCCACTGCAGTTTGAATATAATGATTTCCAAAACCACACATTCAAACCTTTTTTTTTAACTTGAAATGAGGAATTAATATTGATGACATTTGTGATAACAAATGGCTATATTCAATACTGTGGATTGTTCACAAAGAAAATTACTTCCCATAACGGCAGGCCTCAATAAACCCTTTCCTTTCCTTCTTTTTTTCTCTTATAAGTTTAGTAAAATAATGACAGTTTTGTCAATAAATTTGTAGTGATGTTTTCTAAATAACAATGGCAACTGCATCAATAAATGTTAAATACTAGGGCTATGTATATGTGTATTGACAAGGGTCTTATGATATAAAATATCACAGTAATAGTGATATTTTATAGTAAAAGTAAGACACACATTACAGTACAAAGCCATAGGTGTCCTTATTTTGTCAGCTATGTTTGCTTCTTAAACATACAATGGCAGTATGTGTTAGCAACAACGACAGGAGTACAGTTGTTTGACACACATCAAATATTGACACATTGAATTTGTTCAAATATCAATCAGTTTAATGTAAAATGTTTCAAAACAATATATCAATACTTAAAATTAGAATATCAATAATATCAGGTATAAATTGTGATAGTTAGCTATAGTGATCTTTACATTACATGTAAAATATCTCTTTTATACAACTTGGCAATTGGGGACTCGGAGGCCCACAGTGGTGGCTTGAGTACCACTTTCCAATGATAATTCAAACACTTCAGAATTGTAAATAATGCATAAATAATTTTGCTATTAGGTCAGCGTAGTGGTTAGCACAGTCAGATGATTAATTAGGTGATTCTAAATTGCCCATAGGAGTGTGTGTATCTGGCAGAGCGATGGACTGGTGACCTGTCCAGGGTGTACCCTGCCTTTCGCCCTATGTGCGCTAGGATAAGCTCCAGCAGACCCTTGTGACCCCAAGTTAGGAAATAAGCGGTTATAGAGGATGAATGAATGAAGAATGAATAATATTGTGGTTAACTCAAATATAGGAATTTTTGCCAAAAATAAGAGCGAAAAAGAATGAGGGAGAACTAGAGGAATATCTTCATTCATCTTCTTTACCTGCTTATTCCCGGGTAGAACATGCAAACTTGCACAGAAGGACCCCAAGCCCGGGATTCGAACCCAGGACCTTCTTGATGTGACGCAACGGTGCTAACCACTGCGCCACCGCGCCGCACTTAGAGGAATATATTATATGAAAAAATAGTAGTTAACCTGCTCGTAACCTGTTTGGTTACAGTTGTTTCTTGTGTAATAAAAGGCAAGATAGCATTTAAAACATGTTTTCTATTACTGATACTGTGCTGATGCATGTTTTTGCCTCTGACCCCATTTTTTGTGTTTTTTAGATCTGATGAAACCCTTTACATCCAATAAGATACAAACCTTTATCACATGATAGATGGCTTGTGTGATGTCAGCCTGTCAAAATAGCGGCCATTCAGTTGATAAGTCTTGTGTCAGTGCAGGAAAAAGCTGCATGATAAACAGCTTAGGGACTGTATAAACTGTGTGTCAGTGCTGAGTGACCAGGACTGACAAATGGGGCTTTAGTTGAAAAGCCCATGTCAGGTTATGAGGTCATATCATTCCTACTGTGTTATTACTTCATTGGAGTTATATATATATGGATAAATAAATTTATAAGAAAATATATAGCCAGGTGATTTGTTAAATCTTCTCTGCTGGATAATGTGATGAAGGGGAACTAACCAGTGAATTTACCAGTGCTAACCCTCCAAACTATTCAAATAAAGCTGATTTCCAATAGCTAATATCATAAGACCAGTTTAGGGGTGGCAGTTAAAATCAGATGTTGTTTTGTCTCAGGATTCAAACAATCACCAGGTTCATTACTATGACCAAAATTAACTGATTTTTCTTGTGTAAAGAATCATGTTTGGTGTAAATAAATCTTGACACCTGCTGGTGCATCAGGACAGTAAGCACCTGCTGGGTCACATGCCAGTCTCCTACAGTGCAGAGGCTTTAGTGAAATGAGATGAGCTTGCTGCTTCTCTGCCCTCATGTACTGCCTCGCCCCTCCCCACACACTTTCCTTTAGGGCAAGAGGGTGCTGTTAGGGCTGCCTGTGGATGGGACATAGAGGGTGGAGGGGCTGTTGTCAGCCTAGCTGATCAGTGGGAGTCAAGGTGCATTGGAGCAGATAGCTGAGGTCTATGCATACTAAATGCTCAGGCAAGGGGGGGTCTAGTGCTTGGGGCTCAGCCTTATCACACCTCTCGGCTGCCTTTATCAGATTAGAGCCCAAGGCGGTGCAGACGATGAGTGAGCGAGATGAGAAAGTAAAAAAAAAGGGGGGGGGGACCAGGCAGGGATAGACCATGAGAGCTAGATGGGGAAATGTGAGACAGAGAATGCCTTCTGTTCCATGTCAGGCACAAGTACAGTTAGGATGTGTTACATGATCTTTTACACACTTCACTGCTTAGCAACTGATTGTCTAGCAATCGGAGTCCTGCCTCATGCTGTTACTGAATTACTGTTACCAGTACAAATGACGGTGGAGAGCACCCGTGGAAAGCTAGCAACAAGCCCCTCCTCTGAAACATTTAAAAATGACTTGTCAGGAAAAAGGAAGTGATGTTTAGACTGGATGTTAATCAGTAATCAGAAGCACCATGGTGTGCTTACGTGGCTTAAAAATATTACTGTATATAACTTCAAACTCAGCTTCAAACTTTCATTGACTTATTACTTTTATGGCCTAACAAGGCATACTGACATATTTGTATTGTGAATAATTTGCCTTTACCACATTTCAAAGTGTCTTTCATTTCTACAGTTAACCAGTATATACACTTTGCTTAGGTGTACATTTGCAGTGCTGGTTAGCAGTCCTTAAGCACTGGGCTGTACTGGTAATTAAGGATTGCTAGCAAGAAATTGTACAGTAGTTCACAATGACCAAAATGCACACAAACGTATTTAAAAAAAAACATTTAAGGCAAACAGACATTTGCATTCGACTGTCGAGTTTGCCAAAAAAAAGTGGGTAATTTGCTTTCGTGAGAAAATCAGACGTGACACGTCTGTGAAACACAGGCACTGGAAATTACCAGACCTCCACATTGTATGCTTCAAGAACCACCTGCAGCATCACATTCACATCCTTTAGTGGATACTTTTATCCAGAGCAATTTGGGTTTAAGGGCCCTGCTGAGGGACCCAGCAGTGGCAGCTTGGTTGTGCTTAGAATCGAACCCGAATTATCTTATAAGTCATTTAACATCTTAACCACTATTCTACCACTTCCCCTGTGTTACTTATGTAACAATTTGAGCTCAGCATTGCAGAGGACGTATCTAGCTTGTCGCTCAGACATACCTGGTGTTTTATCCACACCCCACCAGGATGACAGCACTCTCAAATTCAGGTGGTAGAAGCAGATGAATGTGTGCTTGGGGACCAGTCTGCCACGTCACAGATGTATCACTAGCTCCATGTGTGAGGTGCCCTTTTGGTCCTGAGGAACAGCAAGGCCTGATCATTGCAGTACTGTTTTTCTTCCAATGAACACCCAAAAAAGGGCATTTGGACCTCCAAATGACAACTGAAACTAATGATTACAGACTATTAACAGACTATTAACAGTGGCAGCTTGGTTGTGCTTAGAATCGAACCCGAATTATCTTATAAGTCATTTAACATCTTAACCACTATTCTACCACTTCCCCTGTGTTACTTATGTAACAATTTGAGCTCAGCATTGCAGAGGACGTATCTAGCTTGTCGCTCAGACATACCTGGTGTTTTATCCACACCCCACCAGGATGACAGCACTCTCAAATTCAGGTGGTAGAAGCAGATGAATGTGTGCTTGGGGACCAGTCTGCCACGTCACAGATGTATCACTAGCTCCATGTGTGAGGTGCCCTTTTGGTCCTGAGGAACAGCAAGGCCTGATCATTGCAGTACTGTTTTTCTTCCAATGAACACCCAAAAAAGGGCATTTGGACCTCCAAATGACAACTGAAACTAATGATTACAGACTATTAACTCAACTAAACTTTCCACAACTTAGTAAAAAGAGCAAACTGATGTAGTCGGATGTTAAGAGGCTTGTTGGAATTAGGGAAATTCTGTCTATGTTGATGCTCTTTCCATTGCTCTAGATGAAGCTGAATTAGATTAAACACAACAGCACTTTGGGCAATCTCCAAACTGGACAAAGAGAGATGAAGAAACATGTAAGCAAAAAAAAAAAAAAGCAAGAGAGGGCAAAGTAGAATATGAAAAAGTAAAAGAGACTGGAAGTGAGAAAGCTATAATGAGTGCCTTCAAAAGAGAGAGAGAGAGAGAACGAGGCAGACTGCGGGCCCTGGACAGCAGAAGGGTAGAGGACCCTAGGGAGCTGCCTTGCGCCTGCAGCCTCATGATGATGATTGATGCCGGCAGGACTCGCACGCCCCAGCCGCTCAGGAAAATTAAAAGCCTATTTTGTAAAGTTGTAAAGGAGCAGAATGGTGAAGGGCTGCAGGGGCACCAATAACCCCCCATTCCGCCTTCCTCTCCCTGCCATCACAGCCGGTGTCCTGTTTAGTGTCTTCAGTATCATCAACTCCACTGGGAGTAAACGGAGGGGGGCTGTAACAGGGCTTTCACAAAAGTGCACACAAACAAACAAACAAACATTTACAAACACATGCTCAAATGCTACTCCATGAAAAATCTCCCTATTGTTGTTATTATTATGCACAAACACACACTAATAGATACATTTGCTTGCACACACATTCCATCCTGTTACATCTTCCTATATTAGGAGAATTGAAATAGGGTAAATATAAGTTATTTGTAAATATAAGTTACTTAAATATTTTAAGTTATAATGTCAGTATCGATTATATAATTAACATTGGGCCTAACTAAATTATACCTTTTTTCTAATCTGTTATCTATTCAACATCTGCGTCTATGATTTCCAGAACATTGGCAGGTTCTAGCTTGCATGTCAATAGGCCATGAAAGAGGAGCCCTTGATATCTCTCAAGCATGAGGCACTTACTTGTTTGTATATCATTTGCAAATCATTTATCTCCAATGTGAATTTAATTGACCAGGCAACCCTGGTGATCCCTGCTGCACTTTTTCTCACCCCTCCTGCTTGTACACACTCCACCCCCAATCAGCTGGCAGGTCTTTGCATATTCAAGATAGTAGGTAGACACACATACACATGCCATAAAGGTCAGACCCATGTCAAGTGGGGTACGGAAACCCTACTTGTGCATTGTGCTAATTTGTGTAGGCAGTGTAGACAGGCAGGGTGGGCCAGTAGGAGGAGTAGGGGGTCATGGGTGTGCTGAAGGGCAGCGTGGGCCAGCATATGGGGCCTGGCTGAGCAGGGACTGCAGAAGGAAAATTGAGCTGCATTTGCATGCATCTGCAGAGCCAGCCTAGCACAAATATGCACTTGCATGGAAATGCACACAGTAGTGATACAAACAGCATCCCCTTTGCATGTGCAGAATTGTTTGTGATGGTTATCCTAAAATAAAAAAAGGCTGGTTTAAATCCCTCAAAGAAACAACAGACTTGACAATAAGCAGTGAACAACTTTCATTAGACTGCGATGAGGAAGAATATAGAGACCTACAAAAAACTACTCGGAATGCACCTAAAGGCCCACTTCAGGCACTCCACAGGGAAAAAACTCACTATTTCAGTCAGCATGGCATCTACCACTTCATTCCATCAACTTTGCATTAATGCAGCAAAACAAAAATAAAACCATAAAGCAAGCATAAAAACCCATTGATGTGCATTCGGAACTGTACACATAGCTGATACTAATTAATGCATAGGTTTGTATTTGCTTTAAATATTGGTAATGACCTCCATCCTGAGTGTGTCTCCATCCATATGGGAGTGAGTGCCACCAGCCTGTGGCACCATTTGTTTTGGGTTGCGTCCATGCTGTTCTACTGTTGTAGCAGGAGTGTTGTCAGTGTGCGGTACTCAGGTGCACCTGCTGGGCCAGGACAGGCTCGAGCCACAGGAAGCCCTGCTACACACTCTTCTCCACTCATGAGGATCTTATGCCATGCTAATGTTTTTACCATTATCCCACTGTCCCTGGTTGTCTGGAGTGATAAAGGAGGGGTTGTTGGGGGAAAAAAAAGCGAGTATAATATTCTCTGAAGCGGAGCCTTGGGGTTTACTTTGAATCTGGAAGCGAGTGATGTTAAGGTAAAAAAAAAAACAGAAGCAGCCCCTCCTCTTTCGCACGTCTCATCCGCCCCCACATTCAGGCCGTTTACAGTGGGGTCATGACCCCAGCTGAGTGATGGGAGAGTAGAACTGAAGCCCATCAAATGTGCCAACATGCATAGAAACTCCTCCCCCTTCACCATACAGAGCAAGTAGGGGTGAGATCAGTGCCAGAATCAATCACCACTGATGGGTAAAAGAAAATCAGCTTTCTGCTTGTAGCCTACTACACTAATAGCACAGTACAGTATCTACTGCAACAACAACAAAAAAACAACAACGGGGGGAAACACTAATGAGAAACATTTCTTTTTGATAAAAAACTAGCATTGGAACCATGTTTAACATAAAACATTTTTAGCTATAAATTTTTTTTGTAGGTTGTGTTTAATTCACTCATACATTTTGAAGAGTATAATTGTTATTTAAAGAAATTATTTAAATGGTTAATTAACTGAGTAAATAATTTCCCTCTATTTCCAGAGTAACATTTTTTTTAAATATTTGTATTCATTCATCTTCTATACCAATTATTTCCTAACTCCCACCCCCACGCACATAGAGGCGGAGGTACACCCTGGTCAGGTTGCCAGACCATACATGGAGGAACGACAACACACATTTACACTCACTCCCATGGGCAATATAGAATCACAGGTTGATATTAGTGGGAGGAAACTGGAGTACCCTGACTAAACCCTTGAAACACTTGAGTAGAACATGCAAACTCTGCACAAAGAGACCTCTTGCCTGGGACCTTCTTGCTGTAAGCGACAGTGTTAACCACTAAGCCCCCCCCAATTTATTTAATTCAATGTAATTGCCTTACACAATGAAATATAATTAAGAAATGTGACTGAGCCAGAGCAAGCTAAGGTAGCAAAGAAAAACTCCCCTTTTAGATGCTAAAAGGAAAAAAAACTTTAAGAATTATGTCAATCCCTGGCCATCATATCTATAGTCCTGTTACAGAAACACTTTTCCTGGAACTTTTAGGGAATATTCATGGTGTCACTGAGTACTTGGCACAGAGGGGCAGTTCAGTTCAGTTTAATTAATAGGACACGTTACTCCTGCAAGGTCCTACTTTTTTTGTCTATACATTTTCTGTAGACCTATTGAAACATTTAAAAAATATATAAAAATCGGATTTACAATAATTTAGCATTCAAAATTTATTATGCTTTATTAAAAAATACTGCAAAATGTAAATTTCTCTAAATATTGGCTTATCAGTTCAGTTAGAATTTTATTAAATGATATTTGTGTTTGAACACCGTATGTTTGAGATTTGTTTTGGAAGAAACTGCCATGTATTACATACATTATATATTATCCTTACACATCATGTTTTGCATTGGCCTGGTGTCCTATCCAGATGGAAATTGCTATCTTTGAGGTTTTCTTCCAAATATCAAACTTGATCGTGTCCTGTAGGTAGCACAGTTTGGACAGAGAAAATCTACAAACAATAACTCTTAGCATGTTTACAAGCAAAAATGGATGTTTATTTACCTTTTATTTCTCTTTTCCTCCCTTCCTTTATTTCTCTCTTTGTTTTGGCTGCACCCACCGATCCCCAACTGGGCCTGGTGTCACAAACAGATGGGCACCTCACAAAGAACCCCTTCACTTCACCAAGCTGGTCCCAAGCATGCCTGATTAAACTCTAATACCAAACTTAGAAATGATACAGTGACACTATAGTGATTCAATTAGAGCATCGGCCTTGAGAAAAGCCAGCACAAAAAGATAGACTAGTGAGAAACTCATTTCCTTGCGCCATCTTGCATGCGAAAGCAGCAAATTACAGGCTCATGTGCAGAACCTTAATATCCTCTGGGGCCAGGTTTCAACCCACTTTCAACATGGTTGTCACTGCTGACGAAATCATGTATACTTCGTGGATCTGAACATTGCCTGGCAACTCCAGAGCAGAAGAGAAGAGATAATAAATGAATAGATTCATCTTATAACCTGCTTATCCCTTAACTCAGGGTCACCAGTGTCTGCAAAGACAAACAACTACACACATTCATTCACTCCTATAGGCAATTTAGAATAAACCTAAAGATTAAAGATTTTTAGACAGAAAATAAGGATTCAGGGTGGCATAGTGGTTAGCACGGTCACAACAAGAAAGTACTGGGTTTAAATCCGGGCTTTGTGTCTTTCTGTGCGGCGCTTGCATGTTCTCCTCGCGCTTGCGTGGGTTTCCTCCGTGTGCTCCGGTTTCATCCCACAGTCAATAAAAATATTTGCATTAGGTTGATTGGTGACTCTAAATTGCCTAATGATTGAATGTGAGTGTGGTTGTGTGTCTGTGGCCCTGCGATGGACTAACGACCTGTCCAGCAGACCCCCGTGACCCAGAGTTCGGGAATAAGCGGGTATAGAAGATGAATGAATGAATAATGAATAAGCATTCATCTTTGACCCATGCAAATACAAAAACACCAACAGATTAGGAAAACATCTGCAACACACTTACAACACAACCAAATAGTAATGCACTACAAATCCTCAAAACACAAACAAATACAGAAAGTGCTGTAAATAGCATAGCCCACAACATTATTCAGTATAGTTCAGTGCCTATTTGTCATTTAATTAACTTTTAATTTCTTAATTTGATTATTCCAGATCATATGACTCCTTGGTGAAATCAATAATAAAAGACTAAATAATCAGAGAAATTGCACAGATATATTTGAAACTATAAACAGGTCTGTATTCATGTTTGCATTGTAGAATTTGCATACTTTCTTAAATTGCCTTTAGCTCTGTCTGGCCCTATATTATTTATTTTGTGTATAGATTGCAAATCTTTTATATCAGCTTATTCCCGAACTTTTCGGGGTCACAGGGGTCTGCTGGAGCCTATCCCAGTGCACATTGGGCGAAAGACTAGGGGTACACCCTGGACAGGTCACCAATCGATCGCAGGGACATGCACACACTCACATTCACTCCTTTAGAGTTACCAATCAACCTATTTGACATATTTTTGAAAAACCCACGCAAGCGCAAACAGTCATTGAATGGCTGTGAATGGGTGACTAAAAATTTGTTAATTAATTTGCAATAACAACATCTTCGGCATTAATTCTGATTGTGATACCAATTACAATAGTCTATTTATACACCTTTTTGATCAAGATGTCAAAGTTAAATTATTATACCTATTTAGCACAAAATTTGTTTTCATGCATAGAAACAGAGAACAGGATTAGCTATGATGCACGACTCTTGGAGCAGAAAGGGGTTAGGGTCTTGCTCAGGGACCCATCAGTACCCCACTTATAAAGTAAGTGCAGACGCCTATAGCAGTTTCGCTCATGTGAAATACTTTGTTACATTGCTGCTTATACTACTGGGGCTTTAGACCTTTAGATCCCCCTTTACTCTGAATACAGAAATACAAGGATACATGTGGTTTTAATAGATGTTCCTCAGGACAAAATGTCATTTAAAATCGATAAAAGGCTAGACTATTAAGTTTGATATTTCTAATAAATAAAAAATAAAATACGAGAAAAATTGACAAACCAATTTTTGCAAAAATAATTCATTTGAAAGAATCACATCCATGTCAGCATTGTTTTCAATCAGTGACACTTGTTTCATGTTAAAGTTTATTAAATAATTTAAGAAACAATATATAAATTTAACAAATGTCCAAAACAGTCACAAACATTTACCAGCTATCATAACAGATAGTCTTGGGTAAAAAAAGCACTGTTAATAGGCAATTTTCAGGACCACACAAGGCTACTGGACCACCTGCAGGGCAGGAATGAAATGTTGCATCTCCTTTGATATTTGATGGCTGATCTAAGTATTTCTGGATAATAATCAATAGAACAATTGCATCTGGCAATGATGTACACTAACCAGAGGTCCATTAGTCAGGATGACTCCACACTGCACTTGCACTATTGATATGAAAAAAATGCCAAGAGGCAAAAAACAACAGACAGAAGAATAACCCCAGTGAAAACATATAGAATACAAACCTAAAACTGTAGTTTAAGACTTCTATGCATAAGACATAGGCATGGTGGCTTTCACTTGATGGCCTTGTGATGTGCTGGGTATTAGCACACAGTACAGTTTCTCTGTGTACTATCTCATGTGATGCTTTATCAGGAGACCTGCACAGATTCAGCACATGTGAACAACAAAGCCCACGGTAGCACTGCTCTGGTTCCTCCTGGGTGGTGCAGAGGGGATTTATCAGACTGCACTGCTTTTTTCATTCCTCACACACTGCCGCACTATCTCTGTCTGGTCTTCCTGATATGCTAATCGGTGTGTAAGTATATCCTGTCAAATAATTACCATATATTAAACTGTGCTCATCTCAGTATAACTCGCTCATATGCATAATCGTATTTGCTGTATTTTTTTTTTCTTCGAATGTGTGGGCAACTTAAGCTTTATTAAATGTGTTAACAAAATGTGTTTGAGGAAAGTATAGCAGAAGCTCTCTATTGGACCTAATGAACTTTAAACTGTCCGTGGTTTGATGATTAACACACATCATTTCAAGAGATGATTTTTCTTGCAGTTAGGATGTTGTAATACATCTTACAACATTTCTTTCTAAAACTAGTCTATTAATGTTGTTGTTAAAATAATTGATTGCTGTTTTCATCATTATGACCTATTAAAATACTTTGAGAATCTGTTTTTTAATTGATCTAATAATATGGTTAGTTGGACAAAAGTATATGAAGAAAGAAATTTGCATATAGGGCGGCATAGTGCACAGTGGCGTAGTGATTAGCATGTTCGCCTCAGAGCAAAGGTTGTGAGTTCAATTTCTGGGTCTTTCGGTGCGGTGTTTGCATGTTCTTCCGCGCTTGCATGAGTTTCCCCTACGGGTACTCCGCTTTTCTCCCAGAATCCAAAATGCATTAGGGTTGAATGAAAGTGTGTGTGTTGGTCCAGCAATGGACATGCAAATATATGGATAAATCTGCATAAACAGTACTTATTGTTGACTATAAACCTAATTAATTTTTTTTGTTAATTGGTTTTTGTAAAAATAAAACTGTGCAGTTTACATGACTCATTAATTGTACGTTATTATTTGTATATTTAACCTTCATTCATTCATTCATCATCTATACCCACTTATTCCCGAACACTGGGTCACGAGAGTCTGCTGAAGCCTATC
>JAOTQW010000039.1:9996922-10012265 GCA_026260075.1 Sisor rabdophorus | reverse complement strand
TATCTATCTATCTATCTATCTATCTATCTATCTATCTATCTATCTATCTATCTGATTTTACCTTCTAACATCACAAGCAACTACATTTACATTTACCTCTTTTTCATACAATTGAGCAATTGTGGGTAAAGGGTTTTGCTCAGGGCAGACTGGTGGTGCTGGGAATCAAACCCTGATCTTCAGGGTTAGTCCACCACCTTAGCCACTGTGCTTTTACTTACCAGTGGTAGTCATTTATTGAAAGCGGTATGAATTAAAATTTTTACTGAGTAGTTAGCACTGTTGCCTGACAGCATAAAGGTATGTGTTTGCATCCTAGGTTTGAATCCTTTTTTTGCATGTTCTTCCTATTCTCCGGTTTCCTCCCACACTCCAAAAATATAAACTTTAAGTTGATTAGTGATTCTAAATTTCCTATAGTTGAGTGTGAGTGTATGTGGATCTTTAATAGACTGACAACTTTTTAGGATGTATTCTTTCTGCCTTTTGTCCTTTCACAGACGGCCGTGATAGGCTTCAGTAGACACACGTGACCAAGATTACGGAATAAGTGGGTAAATAAATTGAAAAATAAATGATTTACATAATTTCTTCTGTTTTCTTTAATGTTACACACTCTATTAAGGCTATATCATGAAGACTGGTCCTTTAGAATTGCTTCCCAGATTTTTTTCCATCTTAAAATGTGCTTTTGAAAAGAAAGGCACATAGGATTGGTTTAAGAGCCAACCCAAATCTCTGCACCTGCAGTCGCCTCTGTCCCCCACACGACTGATCCAAGTCCATGTCTTACACAGCTGTTCTACAGGATTAAGCTTCTGAAAACAAAATATTCCCCATACTGCTCCAGCAGCTTCGGACTGAGCTTTAGCCCAGAGTCGGCATGATCAGTCACCCTGGGAGCATTCCCCTGGAGACAAAGCCAGAGCCCAGCTGAAATGGATCCCTGTCAGTATAAATCACCTTCCCCATGGCTGAGCCTTGCTGATATGCTGAGCATGTAAGAGAGTGGGTGTGTGTGAACCTGGGTTATAGTGTCATGTCCTATTTCTTGTATGGGTTAATGACATTGAGGGAGCTGCTTTGTGTAACTGGCTGATTTTGCACTGGACATAATGCTAGCAGAGCTAAATCATTTTTTTTTCTATTATGTCTCTTCCAGGAGCCAGGGTCAAGTCTGTAGATTATCTAAAAAAACTCATTCTATGGTCATATCTATCAGGCTAGTTGACAGGTCAGATCTAATCCATGCACAAGGAGTCTGAAAATAAAATTAAACGTGTTATTTACACAATTGTTACAGGGAATGCACGTAGCCTGGTATTTCTCTATAGAGGAAGAAGTAGCAAAAGCAAGATAGAGAGGGAGAAAGAGAGCAGGGTAATGCCCAAACAGAAATAGCAAAAAGGTTGACCCAGTCAACATAAAAAAAAGGAATGGCAATCTTTTTCTTTTTTTTTTTACATTAGAAAGTATAAGAAACATTCTCCACTCACCTCTTACAATATTATATCAATGATTGCTAAAAAAAATTAAACAAGTAAAACAATGAGTTTGCCTGAGGCTTCCATCTCCTCAAATCAGTCTGTGCATTTTAAAAGAAGGTCACTTTTTTCTCTCCCTTTGGATCGGTGACACGTACACGAAACGAGCAGCTGACCTGAGTTTGAATTTAGAGTGTTCATTAATAGGATATTATGCCATATGCTCGCTGCACTGTCTTATTTTAATGCTTGGCACTGACTTGAGAATTTGTAATTAGTGACGGGATAATGAGGGTATTGGAGGGGCTAATACGAGGTGTGGAGTAGAAATAGACTTGTTCAGTGTACTGTAAAGCATAAAGACGAAACCACGTACGCTCCGCCAACAGAAAGTGTCACCGATTTCCATGCAGAACAGACATAGCTGAGAAACCACTGCTCACATGTCTCAAGCCATCCAAATATAATAGCCCTAGTCACACTTCTCTACAGGCCACAGAATGCTACGGTCGTACCCCGTCAGCGTTAATTTAGTCGCGTAATGATCTTCATGGGAGAGTTTTGAAGGACAAATGGTTCCTTTCTAAGCTCAGCTCTGCTGTCTGCTATCCCAGCAGTTTACTCTGACATGCCATTAGAAACTATGCTGTCGGAACCAAAACTGTCATCTTAGAACAGTGCATGAGGTACCTGCAAATAAACACATTTCTCAAGACGGAGCAAATCGCAACATAGCAACATAGGTGCATTACCCGCTAAGAGGACGTTGCTCAGGAACACTGCACAGCAAAGACAATAAAAGTGGAATTATAGCAAGAGCCGAGAACTATAATGGACTGTGGTTGGTTGGATCACCCTGTACAAGACCGTGAATCATCGCAACCCAATCACAAACTGGCACATTGCCATAATTCATTGACTAGAATGGTGACACCCCAATGGACGTGTGACTACATCTGTGAGAAGTGCGCTAAGCACTCACTGCATACTGCAAAACACATTCACGGCCGGTGCGTGCCCCATTATCGTTATGCATCTTTTCCCCTCCTGGAAAAAAAATCTGTTCGTTAGAAAAGTTCTTAACCAGAGAGAGAGAAGTGAGTGAAATAAATTCTGCTCGCGCCCTGCACATGACATTGCACATAAATATTCAATAAATTAGCCTCAGCCGTTTTATAGATTGATCAGTCATCTCTGGCACTCAGTGACAGGCAATGCTGCAGCTGAAATATTAATGCTGACAAATTAGGAATTTCTGAGTAAATGATGTCACATCGCACAGCTTCACTCAAATTTACTCCTTGGCACGGGCCACATTCAGCTGCACAGAAATGCCCCCCCCCACACCTCCATTTCTGCTGCAAAAATGACATCCATTATTTTATCGTTAAGCTGGATTCATTCTTTCCCCATATCCAGGATAAGCAGAAGAGGAAAAGAGCGAAAATTAACACAGTGAAAGCCAAATCCACCTTTGTGCCCATGATCCAGTTGTGCTTCTTATTCAGTGTGGTATGTTATGTGCCTATTCCACTCATTATAAATCCAAACTAAAGAATCCAAGAGATTGGGGGGTTTGTGAATTTGTGTGTGCGTGTGTGTTGGCAGTCGATGGGATGTGAAGTGGAAAATGGCTGCATGTGCTGGATGTATTCTGAGTCCCTGGGGAAATGCACCTGAGTGTGTGTGGTGGTGGCTAGGCCGACCCCTAAGAAGGGGGTCAGGGAGAACCAGGGTGTAGAGTCAAGGAGAACATTTAGTCAAGGTTCCATCATTGCAAATATGAGTCAAAGACAGCACTTTAATTTAACCTTTCACATGCTGCAATTTATGTACAAGTCTAAGTCAAACCAAAGCAATGGAAATGCTCATGATACTGGTAAAGGTAAGATACAGTCCAATCTTAAACTTACAGAGTTTACAGAGTGGGGAAATTTGCTTCTTCCAATGCAATGCAAGATTCACATAAGGCAGTACAGAAGAACAAAGATCTTACAATTTAATCATTTCAAAATGACAAGATGTTTTTGAGAAACACAAGACATGAGCTTTCTAAATAGTCTAGAATTAAGATGTTGGCATAGCAAAAGATTGTACTAGTATTCAGATGACTGCAACCAATGTTGGCTCCTGTTTAATTGAAACTTGCATTTTATTATTATACTTTATCTGATGTATCTGCACTACTGAGGGTATAAAAAAGGAAGATGTGTCTTTTATGATTACTCCCATCTGTGTGTGAGTGTGTGTGTGTGTGTGACATGTGGTATGCCAAAGTTTATTAGAATGACAGTATTTGTTTTCAATTCTTCATGCTGTGTTTTAAAGATAATTACTGCGCTCTAATATTTATCTGGGAAAAAAATAAAAAGAAACAGCTTCTTCTTTAATTCTACTGATCAATATAAACAAATCAAGGCCCTCGAGAGAATTGCAAAATAATCATTTAAAACAACATGAGCAATGCGTATTGCATTGGAGAAAAGAACAGCTTTTAAATATGCAGAGATCCAAAAATTGACCTGGTAGTATAGCATTACAAGAGAGGAATGCCTCTGCTCAGCAATAGCGCCTGGTTCATCTGGCTACAGTCGCTCTGTAATAGATGAGGTCTCTGCTGGAAATCAATAATATCGGTGAGGAATCGCCCCGATGCAGGACAGCGAAAGATGAGCCTCTACACTTCCGTCAATACCTGATTGCAGACACTTCTCTAGTGCCCAGGCTGGATCAGCAGTCCGCTCTTTCCAAAACTAAAGGGGTCTCACATGGCTCGATCCAGCCCAAATAAACTCTAAACACCCCCCCCAAAGCCCGAGATTCAAACCTCTCAATACCAAGTGTAACTGTACCCCAGACTCACCCAAGCAGCATATAGTTGAAATTTTCAAGACAAAAACAAAAAAAACACAAAATAGCAATGGTCAGTGTTTCTAGTACACATCTAAAACGTGTTTATCCTTACATTCTTTTATTTTTCAAAATAGATAATTCTATAAAAACAACAAAGAGCAGTGCTCTTTATTATAATGTGTTTTGTAACTTAAAAAAAACTAAAGCCTGAAGGCTGCAGATAATTTTATAAGACCATACTTGTGTGTAGGGCTGGGCCATGGCAAAATGTTTTAATATTACTGTTAATATTTGTTTACCATAATAATTGATAAAGATATCTATTTTTATATATAAAATTATGTACCTAGTGCCTTTTTTTTACATTAACAAAGATTAAGGAGAATAAGATGTAGGTGGTACATAAGACCATTCAGTGAAGAGAAGGTCAAAGTTTATTGTGTGAGATTCTATCAAACTAATGCAAAACCTATGCAATATGGAAACTAAAAAGGTTTGTTTGTAGTGTCCAATCACAGGCTTGCATGTCAGATGGCTCAGGTTATGTCAATGGTAGTTTCTTGATGTCGCCTACTAAAAAAATCTAAAAAATGTTGAAAATGAAAAAAAATTAAAGGTCTGTCAACTTCGATGATGAGCAGAAATAGACCCCTCATTGGTTCTTTTAATGCAATCATTTCCACACAAGCTAGCTGCCATCTTTGTTGCTGAACGTTTTGTAATTCAGAGCAAATTACTCCGTCAGAACCCAGTGGTGGCTGCCTGTCAGTGCTGAAGGAGAAGGTGACATGGCATAGACAGGTGACTGACAAGGAGCCACTGGGGAAAAACAGGACGAAGTTGGAGGCATCGAAAAAGAAGTTTAGAAAGAGAAGAGGGGGGAAAAGGGGGAAAGCAAGAGCTTTTTTACCCAGCGTCCCTTGGGCACTGCAGTATCAGTCAATCTGAGGGCTAATTCGTGTCAGAGCTTGTATCCTATCTCCTTGAAAGGCGAGCAGAAGGTTGATAAAAATTGAAGTGGAAATGAAGTTGGATGCACAGGAGGATAGGCACAACAATGGTTGAGAGAAATAGGCTTGTATCCTTGATGCACTTTCTTTTTTCGTTGAGAGGAGATCCCTGACCTTGCATCTGTCCTTGCCACTCAGAACTTTTCTCCTTGGGTCAGTCTGTTGCAATCTGTCAGTTTAGTCTTTTTGTTGTCGGCTGCCTTTTTCCAGCCTCACTTTCCTTTTGGTGATGTAGCTGACAGAGGCTGAGGTGGCATGCTGAAACCGCTGATGATAACAGACTTACTTCAATGATGTCTGTTTTAGCTCTTATACATACATATAACCAACCTAATAACTTTTAATTGCTCTAGTAATCTAGTAAGTCCATCACAGGGCCACACACAAACACTCACTCCTATGGGCAATTTACAATCATCAGTCAACCTAACATGCACGTTTTTGGACTGAACATACAAACTCCACACAGAAAGGCCCCTGCCCTGGAATCGAAATCTGGCCGCCTTGCTGTAGGACAAGAATTTTGTTCCCCTATCGATATTTTATGTTAATTGTGATTCTTTTTGGAAGTTTATGCCTGAGCCAGAGATAAAATACTGATTAAAACATGTATAGATAACCCTAAGATAATGTTTCAAATTTAACAAACTCTAATTCAAAAGTTTGCTATTATATTTAATAATATAATTATTATTATTCCTGCAATAGACTGGTGAACTGTCCATGGTGTACCCCCTGCCTTTTGCCCTATGTGTGCTGTGATAGACTCCAGCAGACCCTGTGACCTTGAGTTCGGGAATAAGCGGGGAATAGACGATGAATGAATTTATTATTGAATCTTGTGCTGCACAGGGGCATAGTGTTCAGCACAGTTGCCTTGCAGTAAGAAGGTCCAGGGTTAAATTCCCAGGCAAAGAGTTCTCCCTGTGTGGAGTTTGCATGTTCTCCTCTCTTTATGAGTGTTTCCTGCAGGCACTCCAGTTTTCTCCCAAAGTTTAAAACATGTACATTAGGTTAATTTAGTGAATCTAAATTATATGTGGTTGTTCGTCCATGTGGTCTTGCGACGGACTGGTGACCGGTCCAGGATGTGCTTCTGCCTTTCACCCTGTGTGTTCTGGGATAGCCTCCAGCAGACCCTTGTGTGGCTGAGTTAAAGAATAAGCAGGTATAGAAGATGAATAAAAATAAATAATTTAAGCATAATTTAAAATATTATTTTAAAGGAAGAAAACAGAAAACTCACAACAAACTGATATAAACAATGTCTATTAATCATTTAAGTACAGAATTAATACAAATTATCACATTTATTTAGAAGACCTTTATTTAAAAAACATCAACAAAGTAAATATTCAATTTGTTTGAATTGGTCATTTTAATTGTAGATTCATACAGTGTATTGTGTATTAATGTGTAAAAAAGCATGTTCTTTATTCATGTATTCCTGTACAAAATCCAATATTTGTTTTCATATTATTTATTACTTTTAATTTACAGAATGTTATAGCTTGATGAAGAGAAACTGCAAGCCCGTCAATGTAGGGTGTATGTGTAACCAAGAGGCAAATTGTGAATAAGTAGCAAATCCAAAATAGGTGGAATTAAACTTGCCTCATTTAATGGCATCAATTAAGGGGCAGATTTGTTGTCATTTTCAGAAATTTGTTGAAGGATCTTTGCTGTCTGGACCCCATCCCATTCACGGTAAAAAACATTGCCTGAGCTCCACCCTGTCTTTCTCAAACATACGCTTTAAATTAATGAGATACTAGCTTATGTGTTATCACGCAGGCACCAGCAGCTGCTGACAGGTATTTTTTAGGGTCTTACATAAGACTGACGGGTGGTGCCTGCTTACCAGTAGTTTAATATTAAAGGTACACACATTTGTATCATTCAATTGAGAACTACCAGTAAAATGAGAAACAATTGCTGAAACCTAAGCACAAAAGCTTCCAGGGGCCTTTTTTAGAAATCTGCCAGTTTCCTCAATGGCTGTCTCTAGAGTACAACATGGCTGTTAAGATGGTTCCTTTCGGTACACCCTACATTCAAATCAAAGCTTGGAAAAGGAATAGAATAGAGATAGAGGAGGCTGACGAATTAAGAAGTAAAGGTGGGAAAATTATCAAGGAATGTTGAGTTGTCCCAAGGGGCTTTAACCTTTCCTTATAGTCCACTATGGATAAAACCTAGCCAAATAGATTTTTAAATAACCCTTTTGCCCCAGACACTGGTCAAAATTAACACTGTCTAGTTTCACATCTAAAAACAGCAACAAGCTCAGCTCCAGTATGGCTACAATGTGCTGCCTGCCAGACATTATTACTCAGCTAATTAGCATCTGTCGGTCTGGATCATAAGAGTAAATAGTTTTTTGTGTTCAGTGACTGCAAACATCAGATTCTATGCGAAATTAGTTTTTTTTTTTTTATTCAAAATATTTTTTGTTTTTCAGCATATTTTTATGCAATGGTTGTCTGTGTTCTTAATCTTATGCGAACCGACCATGTCTGTAATTTGTAATGTAATGATTTCCCTGCAACTGATATCTTATATTTGACTTAACACAGAAGTCTCATAATAATATGTCCTGTGAATTGGCTTCTCTGTAATTTTACCAAGATTAAGCGGGGTCTTGTACAATTTTTTAAATGTTTTGGTTTCCTGTGTGGTAAGACAAAAACAAAGCTAATGATTAGATAAAGATGGATGGCCCCTGTGAAAGGCCTTTAACTTTTTGTCTGATAAATTTTTTTAGGGTTCCATTAGTTTATAAAACAGCAGTTTTAAAATGTTCATTTAGGAATTTATAAAATTAGATTTAAATGATTTATTGGATTTCTTTTTATTGAAATTAATTATATATTTTCTTTAGACATCATCTATCCTCTAGTCAAACCGGTTACCTTTTGGTAAACTTTGACCTTGAACATTTTGCTAGTACCCTCAGCTGCCAATGCTATGGTGGGTTGGCAGCAAGGCTTTGTCTCGGTGGGTCTCACCTCTTACACAAACAAACAAATGCTTTCTATTTGTCCTCCACAGAAGAGGTAGAAGTTATCGATACAACCCACAAATGATGTCAGGGATTTGTCAGCAAAGCTTATGAATGACAAAAACATCCGCCAAAAACACCTTCCACCTGTGCCAGAAAGATTGAGAGTCCAAATACCTTATTGATTTTTTCCTTCCCTAACTTTATAGATAGAAGCTCAGACTACAAAGGCAGGAATGAGCTTTTGTGTGCTAAAATGTATCTAAAAGCTTTTTTTCATAGTAATAAAAGAAGGGATGGAATTATATATATCCGCTTACAGGAATGCCAACAGATGGGAAAAGCTCAATGTAGAAGACACAAGGCTGGATCATGTTTCGGCTCCGTTGTTTGCGAAAAAGATCACGAAAACAGCTGATAGATAAATAAACTTTGAGGCCTGAACAAAAGCAGTGGAGCATAAGAACAAGGATTTTTATTGAGAAGCTTCTCAATGTTTGGTCCAATGCCATGTGGATGGTGTCTCTCGGCCAAAAGACAAGGCCAGGCAGAATGGCAGTGCAGCCAATAATCCCTGTTCAGACATGACAAAATAGTGAACAAATAGACAGGGAAAGAGAATTTAAGAGTAAAAGTCTTTTTTTTTGCATCCACAGTAAACATTCTAAAAGGTCATTTCAAGCCACAGTACAAGAAAAAGCCAAAGGTGCACACCTTTCCAATTTAGTTGTTGGTGTGTGTGTGTGTGTGTGTGTGCTAGTCTCTATTTAGGATCAATTGGTTTATAAAAGTTCTGTTTTAATATGTAGCTCCAGTATATATAGCAAAGTATCAAACTGACATAAACATAAAATAAACTTTACTCTTTAGATTATAAATCAAATTTTGTTTATCACACCAACAACTAAATTAGAAAGGTGTGTGCCAGGCATCGAAAGCATCATACACCATGATACAGCAGAGTTTTGCCAATCTAGATTTTGGCTTTTTCTTCTACCTTGTAAATTTTGGCGTTAGAGCAAAGGGTCAGCTATAATACAGTGCCCCGGAGCAAAAAGGGTTAAGGGTCTTGCTCTAGGGACCAACAGTTTTTTGGTCTTCCAATCTACGCCTTAATCATTTGAGTCTCCATTGTTCCTAAGACCTTGCCATGTTAAGATTGGCCAATTCCGCAATTCCTAGAGTCACAGAAATATGGTACAGAAAAACAACAACTTAATACTTAATACTGTGTAAATGGTAGCGCAGCTGTTAGCTATTAGCTGTTACCTGTTACCTGTTAGCTGTTAGACTGGTAATTGTAAGCTAGTAGTCTAATTTCCAGCACGACTAAGTTTTCACTATTAGGCCCCCGAGCAAGAACCTTAACCCCTGATTGCTCAGTTGTATAAAAGAGATAACTGTTGGTCTGGATGTGAATGTAAGCTGTATTGGGAAATAAGCATAAGTCATTATGTCTGCCGTAGTTGTTGTGCTCCGCCTGTGCAACAAAGGTAAATACTTCTGCTTCTAGGAAAAAAAACCCTTGGCAAATAGAGTGGTGATTAAAACAAACAGTGGAGTGTTGCCGGAGGCAGAGACGGACAGGGCAAACAGGCCGTCCCCACAGGAAGCTGTCCGCTGGCAGCCCTTCATGGCATGCTCTGACACACACACACACACAAACACACACACACACAAAGCAAACTGCTGCTCAGTCAGAGCAAGAAGCAAACTCCAGCTTCTATATCTTCTACTATTGCCGTTAACACTCAAAACCCACAGGCAAGACAAACTTCATGTGGGCTACAAATAATTCAGAAAGATCGATTTTTTTACTGTCATAGAATATAATAAAAAAATTAAAGGGAAGAAAACATAGTTTATGCACCTTTTAAAAAATGAAAAACACCATTCATCAATCCATCCACCTATTCATCCATCTTTACAACCATCAGTCAATACAGCCTTTCATTTATCCATACAACCAGCTAGCCTTCCATCCAACTATCCAACCATTGCCGGATAGGGTGGCTTAGATTAAGGTGTTGGACTAATACCAGGAAGACGAGGTTTCGATTCCCACCACCAGCAAGCCACCACTGCGCCTGCCCCTGAGCAAGGCCTTTAACCATAGAGTACTCAGTTGTAGAATTAAAAATAAATGTAAGTGGCTCTGGATAGGACGTAAATGTAATTTATCCATCCATCGATACATCCTTCTATTTAACCTTATCCATCCATCAATCCATCTACCTATACAGCCTTCTATTCAACCTTTCATCCATCCAGCCTTCCAACCATTTATCCATCCAGCCAGTCATCCATCTATACATCCTTCTAATCAACCTTTTATCCAGCCATCAGCCATCCAACTATCCATCCATCCAGCCAGCCAGCTTTCCATCCATCCCAAATCATTAATTGTTTTTTTTGTGCATTACTGGGCCTAAAAGAGCCTATTCTTTATTCAAACATATTTCTTATAGTAGTTATGATCAATAATTACACTTAAAAAATAATTTCCCTTCTGTAAAGTTCCAAAAAAAACCCTTTAAAGAAAGACTATCAATCATATTACACCACTGTCCAAATCTACAGAATTTATTATGAGCACATCTCCATCCGCTTTCAAGAAAGATATGACCTGAGAAGGTATTTGGAAGTGTATGAATGAGTGTGAGTATATCTGAGCCCTGTTATGTAGGACTATAGCACTGATACTCCCCTTTGGCCCTAAAAACACAAGACTAATCCACTTCTAACACATTTCCTCCTCTGGGAGCTTCTTTGTTATATTGAGAATCATGACTCAAATGTCCTAGGATCTCCATCTAGCACAATTTTTACATTGTAAGGTGTTGATGGCTCTGAAAAGAATTATTTCATATACAAGGCATCTATGAAAGGTTTTCTTTTTCCTTTTTCTAAAGAAAGTAAATGTTATCACATCCTGTGATGGTTTAAAGTTAGTGAGGGATTTTACATTAAACTAAATTAAGGTGAAAGCGTTAAAGGCCTGTCTGGTTTGTTTTACTTTTATGCAACACTAGCTGTAAGTGAGGTTGAATGTATGGCTTGAATATCTCAATAAATAAAATAAACAATTACCAGAAATAAGACCTTTTCACTTATGCTGAAGAGACAGAAAAGGCCAGGATGTTTTTATTTGTGATTTGTAGTCTGTGAATTTGCATCAAACTATGAAAAATAATAATAATAATGTCATGTAATTGCTGTTAGTAATTTATACTTCAGCATCTAAAGTCTAACAAAATATGTGTTTTAAATCATCTGTGTAATTTTACAGCCAAACTATTGGATTTACTATTATATAAAATACACATCTGTCTGCACTGAACTTTCTTAAATAAACAATATTACCAATGTAAACAATGTAAAAAAAATCATACAATTTATCAAAGCATTAATTTCAGCATCACAAATTGTGGTCTTAATCTGTCTTGATTGAAACCTTTTAAAATTCAGTCGAGAGGACATGTTATCACTTTAACAGATTAATGCTAAAACGTTCTGTGCTTGTGCAATGATGTAATGACGTATAGCACACAGCTGTTCAAAAGATCAAATCTGATTGTAAGGATATCGACCCAATTTACTTTGTTCAGCATTTATGTAACCACTGCATACAAAGTCAGCAATTTAATTTATTTTAAATCAAAATCGAGTGAAACAAAAAGTTTCAATGTAAATGTAGCTACAGCTAGAGAGGATTAATGTCACAGTTCATTTAAAGACTTCCATCTGGATTTTAACTAAAATAAAAACATGGGAAATGTTAGCTGATTCCCAAAACGAATGGCAAAATGTTTGTCTTTTGGCACATAAAAAAATTAAAACTGATGTTTTAATAAGATATAATAAGATATAAAATAGTTTTATAGAAACTTTCTATAAGTTGCAATAAGAAGAATTTCAAAATTGATCCCTGATATTATAGCAGGGTGAACAGGGGATGACAGCAGGAAGGACATAACATGGCTGAAACCGGTCACTGGTATAGATGTAGCACAAACTTAATGCCTTGGCTTAAAACAGCAGATGATTGGCAAAGGTTAACTATTAGATCTCATGACATTTGTGGAGTGTCTGAAATCACTTTCGATGGTCTCATTTTCCTTTAATTGAATTAGAAGCTTTCCAAGCACAGACTGCTGGGATTGATAGGGGCTTTTTTGCCCTGGACGAGTGAAACAGATACATGCCAGAGGTGTTAAAGCTAAACCCCTTCAGCATAAAGCCAAAATCTGATGGGACAGGGTCAGCCAGGTTCCCATGACATCACCAGTAAAATATTAAAGCCACTATTAACCAATAAGGGAGAGCTTGGGAGTGTATCCATCATTTTCATGATGGTATGTTTCTATTGTTTTACACCAACGAGATCAAGGCAAACAGTAATCATTTTCACACAACAAAAGTCCCATTTTGTAAATGAACACATACTAATCTTTTGTAGCTACACCAAGAACAACTCGTTATCCTATGAAATTTATTTAAGTTAAATACAAGATTGGTACAGAAGAAGATCTTGAAGTGGTAGTGCGGTGGTTACCAATTTGACACAGGTTCGATTCCCAGCACCACCAAGCCACCACTGCTGGAACCCTGAACAGGGAATAATGTAAGTTTGAATAGAAGCATTTTGATTGTAAATCTTGGCATAAATGTCTCATTTTAGAGGTTAAAGTGCCTACTTTCATTCAAGCACAAATTAAGTGATCATGTCAACACTTATGTACCATATTATAAATAATCTTCTTCTATATTTAGTCTTAATATCACTCCTATAACAAACTTCACAAAGAAAGGCTTTTCTTTAGTTGTGGTATGGCAGCTGTGGGGATTTGCTAATTGAGCCTGAACAGAATTAGTGAGATCAGACATTAAAGCTAGGTAAGGAGGTCTGTGGTGCAAATGTTTTTTTGTGTTTTTTTACTTCACAAACATTTCAGCAGGGTTAAGATCAGGGATCTATGTGAAACACTTAACTATAACACGTCTTCATAGAGCAGGATATCTACATAGGATAGTCTTCTGAGAGGGTTATTGGTGCTTCTATTACTTTTTTGAAATTTTACCATCTGGTAGCCGAATACTAGGACAGTAAGGTGAACAGTTAAAAGTTCTCCCATTGGGTAATTTATATATGTGCAACAATTTTGATATTTATTTATTATTCTGTATTTTATTTCTATTTATTATCTTATTTTATTCTTTTTCGTGTTGTCTCTGTGTACTGGAACCTGTGACACCAAAAGAAATTCTTTGTATTTGCACACATATTTGGCAAAGCTCTTTCTGATTCTACGGGGTGAGGGGTGGCCTAGTGGTTAATTTGTTGGACCGATACCAGAAAGGTCAGGGTCCCCAGCACCACCAAGCCACCACTGTGGGCTTCTAAGCAAGGCTTAACCCCAAATTGTTTAGTTGTAAGTCACTCTGGATAAGGGTTGTCTGCCAAATGCCAAATGCTTGTGCAAAATGCCATATGGCAAACATATATTGTTTTATCTATGTTAAATGACATTTAATTTAACATAGATAAAACATTATATCTTAAAAGTACATAACAAAAGTCACTGTGCTAGAGGCAAAAGACAACATATACAAATCCATAACCAGCTGCTTGCCTTGTCTGTTATGTATTTGCTAATATCTACACCAGGTTTCTAAACAGTCCAGTGTTTTCTGTTTTTTTTGGAAACACAATCTGTCTGGCAATTATCTGAGGAATTACTGCACCTGGGCAGGCTACGATGGATTAAGAGTAAATGAGAAAATTTGAAAAAGAGGGTATACCAACAAACAGAGAGAAAACATTGTCAGGGGAGTGATCTTATTTCTGTGATAACCTTCTGACCCACTGCTGTGGAAACATGACTTAAAAAATAGGGCAACTGAAAAGGAGAAAGCACCAAAAACGCTAAGCTTATCTGCATGCGGACACTGGGGCGAATTTTAGCGCAGATCATACTGTATATGTCTCGACCCATAAGTTGTGTGACAAGGATACAGATCAGTTGGGTAGCGAGTGCAGGTCATGACTCACCGAATAAAAAGAGATTAAGTCAACACACATTTTCAGGAACAGAACTCCTTGCAGGTTTATTTAAATGTTTTACAGGTTTTTGTGACCTTTCTAAAGAGCTTTTAAAACTTAGTACATATTTTTGGAAAATTCTATGCTGACATACGCTTTTCTCCATTAAGGATTCTCTATTTCTAAAAATAGTGACATTCAGTATGTCACATATTCTAAGGCAATATATTTAATGTGCTTTTAAATTTTGAAGCTAATTTGTCCCATGATCCACTTTTTTGTGAGAGACTAACAGAAAAATATGATATAACAAACAGGTGAAACAAATTTGTCACATATTACAGATTTGGCTGTTGAAGTCAGAGCACAGTGTTAGCCAGTATCATTAGAGCCATTAGAACCAATAATGGCACCTCAGCAATGCAACAACCCAATCTTCCAATTTAACTACCTAGAGCCACTAGTATTGAAAAAAAAATGCATTTTAAAAACTACAAGATTTACATTGTTCCTTTTTTTAGTGGAACAAAGTAGGCTTTCTTGCAAAGTTTTCTTTTCTGTCTGGTGTAAGGAGGGACACAAATAAATCATTCTGATTTGTGTGTTGGGTTCAGGAGCAGTTATATAACTGATGAAGATTATAGTCTTAGTCAATTTCTATTATTTGCCAACCAGAGTATAGTAATGTATACACACACACCATGATGATGACTCAATAATAAGTACATTAAGAATAAAGTACATTAAGAATTCCTGACTGTTGAAAAGTGCATTCTTATACTATGGCTACAGGTAGGTACCAACCTCATGAGACAGAGCAATGGCACGTCTAAAAATGTATGGTTTAGAGACAGTAGCGCTGAAAAAGAGACAGGTGGCGGAGCTGAAAGCAGCGGAACTAAAGATGTTGAGGTTTTCTTTAGGAGTGACAAGGTTGAACAGGATTAGAAAC
>JAOTQW010000039.1:9961877-9975204 GCA_026260075.1 Sisor rabdophorus | reverse complement strand
AATATAAACTTGTTTTACACATATATATATATATAATTTGAATTACAGACTTTTGAATACAATTAAATCTAAATTACTGAATTATTTTATCTATTACCCGAACTAATATTATTATTATTACATTTGTTGAATCTTGGTACATTTAAAAACACAATTTGAGTTATTTGTAATGAAATTTGTAATGACATCGGTGGTTCGACTGTAACATCATGAATGTATGAAAGTAATTTTTTTCCACAAGGAAAACTTACTTTGATCAACCCAAATCTGGCATGTTGAATTTGAACATGTGCGCCGTGCTTTGTTTACACTTGGAGAAAAATGCTATTGAAATGCACACTTTAACACTAATTTTAAGACCAAACCAAAACTTAATCAATGTAGATTTTTGTAGGTTTTATACAGTGTTGTAAGTCGTTCTTTTTGTCTTATTGGCTCAAAAATTACATATTACAATTGAATTACTGATGTCTCATAGAATACTTTATCGACCATCTTGGAACTTTACTGGGCTTTGAATGTGGTATTTACCTTAATTTACAAAAATTAATGAAGCTTTTATGAGTTCAAAATAAAAGAGAAACTAATGACAGTGTTTTTATTTTTGGGTGAAATATCGCTTTAACATTTTTGTTGTTTTAGCTAGCCCTGATTAAATAATACCTGCATTACTACCAATATGATTTTTCAGTTTGTTTGTATCCACTAAACATTTTTAGCATCAGCCAACACTGGCGGCAGTAAAAGATTTTGTGACACCTGTGTGCTTTTACGGACTAAAAAAGTAGTGTTAAGTTACTGTTGAAACAAAGAATAACTTTTTTAAGAAGCAATATTGTTCAAAATTAAAAAGATTCCCTGAGCCTTTAAAACTACAAATTCAGTATACACATCATAGTAATATCAATGCACACCTGTTATTCATGGACAAGAATTCCCTGAGTGATACAAACAGTGGGGGCAGTATTGTGCCTGTAATAATTCTCAAAGATTTCTCCTCTGGGATATGCGGATAACACCACACCATCGTAGCTCACAACCACCCAACCAAAGTGAAATATGCATAATAAGGCTTGTAAGGTTTTCTTTGCATACCAGAGTCTCTCTTGAAGAAGAGCATAAAAAAGCTGTGTGCAGAAAATGGCCATTGTGTCACCACTTTTGACAAGGCTCTGAAGTCCCTGGAAGGTAAGCTGCTGAGAAATTTTTATGGTTTGCATAAATCGCTCAAAGTGTCCATGTCTATAGTCCCCCCACCCACTCTCTCGCCATTCCACTGTCCCCCCCCACACACACAGCACTCTGCCTTCCTTCAGTCATTTCAGTCCTCCTCCCCTTTTATTCCTCATCCATTTTTTTAATTTATGCTCAGCATACTAAGCACTCAATACTGGCAATGTCTGCAGTGGCTGAGATAGCTGTTAATGAGAAGAGCTTCCCCTTTATCTTCTTTATTCTGACACTATTATCTGCGTGCAGTCTATAAGCGCGCAGTTACCTTACCAGCCGATAACACCCAAAAGGCAACCAGCGCTGATGAGCTTTCTTTACAGTGGAGTCCACACAATACCTTCATCCAGGGAGCAGACCTCAAGAAGGGGTGTGAGAGAAAAAAAATGGGGGAGGGGGACTCCAGAGCACCAAAGTGACAGACAAGCTTAGACTGTGAATACGAGACAAATTTACAACCGAGGCCCCTCGTAACATGACTTCTTGCATGTCTGATTCTGTCCCAGCCAATACAGTTTCTTATCTCGCTGCCTCTTCTTCTTCCTCATACTGTAGATAACAGTAATTCTTCCCCATGTGTTGTCTAAACCCCTTTCAAGACTCCAACTCCCCTTCCCATCACCTTCACCACAACTAGCAAGCAGACCCAATCACTACGCCTAACCACTAGCCTATATTCCTATCACATACACACATATGCACACACACAGATTTCTGCATGCACACAGACACAATGCACCATGAGACAAGTTTTAGGGAAAAGATTCAGCAAAGGTTTTTCTGCTTTGTCTAGATAAAGGGTTAAACACTACAATCACTCTTTGGGCCTCTTTGTGAGATGAGGGAATGAGAAGCAAAAAAAGAAAAAGAAGGTGGGGAAGAAATTAAGTATTCAAGTAGAGATATTTTTATCAGTTGTGTAGCTTATAAAACAGTCATTTTTTGCTTCTTTTACTTTTTTTTTTTTTATTCTGAATGTGGCTGCAGCCCGGAGTGTTGAAGCCAGATAAAAGAATTAGTGGTAGCACAGAGGGACCCGGGCGCTAAGTACAGCTACGAATTAGAATGTCTATCTCTGTCGCTCTCGGCTCATCCTCTCTAGCCAGCCAGCCTCCGAGCTCGTAAACAATTTAATCTTTTTACTACAGTTTGGGGGGAGAAAAGGGAGAAAGAGAGAAACTAGACGTGGACATTACTTCTCCTTTTGCCGTCTCCTCTTGGTGGCCTCTCCTTTAAACAAGAAAACTGACGCAAACATTTGTAAGGTGCTTGAAGATTGAATCTGCTTTCTGTTTCCTCTCGGCCGTCTCTCCCTCTTGCTCACTTTCTCCCCTTCTGTCCGTTCTTCTCTCTCTCTCACTCTTTCTTGCTACCTTGTTTTTTCACAGCTCTTTTTTTTCTCCCAGTGTCTTGAAATTGAAGATGTAGTGCTACTTCAGCTCTGGGGCCTATTTTGAAGATGTAATGTAATTCATAGCCTGCCACATACCAGGAGTCTCACATAGGCGAGCTGTTCAGTGGGTCCCTCAGGGCTAGCCTCAATGAAAGGAGAACACAGGCTTCTATATACAACATCTTTTCTCTTAATAACCATCGCCAAATTACCTCTGATTTCTGCTATGATCACTGGGTCTGTCCATTCACTGCAATGTCATGCAGCTCATGCCAATCTAAAATACTTAGAGGACAAATGATAGAAAGTGTCACTTTTTGTTCTTATGCATCTCTTATGCACTAAAAAGAAGCAGTGTAGCTTTTGGTGGTTAGATGGATGGTTGTCAGACTCATTGTTAGTAAACTTAGAACTGCTCCTGAGGGTGTGCTATGATGTGGGATTTATTTCTTTAAGAGCTAACCTTGGGACTTATCAATGTCACCGTGGTGACAAGCCTTCAAGCAAGTTGTATCACTATAGCAACACATCCTCCAAAGGTAACCTGCTCCAGGCAGTTCTAAGTTCAGCTCAGGTAAGCAATGAAATAGTAAGTTAAGGCACTTGAAGCAAAAGCAATACAACAAGAATAAAGCTGTAAGCACCTTTTATAAAGTTTTATTAAGAAATCTACACGAATATTAGAATTTTATAACACGTTCATCTAAAGGTCTTAGACTTCCATGATACCATCCTATTAAATGACATTTAGTTACATTCAAATTTGCACAATTTGTTTTCAAAGATAAAGTGTGAAATTTCTTTTTTGTATAACATGAAAAAATTTAAGATTAAGATGAATAGTTTTTTCTAACTGTTTAGAAGTTAGAAGTTGTAAACATTTAATAAGAAATAATTTAATAAGAAATAATTTAAAATAATATTTGTTTGTAATAAATAAATCTGTTTTCAGTTTTTCATTCGTAATTGCATCATGAGTTAAAACACCTCAGCATAGGCTACACTCATAGACTAAGCTGTTTTTTTCATCATTAGACAAATGTGTTGATAATCATTTATTAATAAAACAATATGAAGCTGAGTTATTTAAATGTGACTTATACTTAGTGATGGGCTGTCAGGGCCAGCAGAGGAAAAAAAGGGTGGAAAAATTATTTCTTACAGGGGCAGCACGGTGGCTAAGTGAGAAGCACTGTTGCCTCACAGCAAGGAGGTCACAGGTTTGTATCCCCAGCAATGTAGATTTCTTGTTGTATGGAATGTGAATGTTCATGTTATGCTTGGGTAAATTTAATTTATTTTTTGACAGTTTAAAAACGTGTATGTGAGGCTGATTATTAATTGCCCATCGGAGTAAATGAGTGTGTGTGTGGTTGTTTGTCTGGTTGTGACCCTGTGACCTATCCAGGTTGTACCCATGCCTTTTGCCTAATGACAGCTTGGATAGACTCCAGCAGAGATCTTGCTTAGAAATAAGCAGGAAGAAACCATGGTGGTGGGTGAGAAACAACGCTGCAGGATAATTGTCTAGTTTTCAAAAAGTGGTGGCAATAAAGGCAGAAGTATTTGAAGTAATGCCTTGGTTAAGTCGGCAAGCAAGATCTCCTGCTCTCCCTGACTTCCTTTAGCAACATTGTCCAATTTTGTGCCACAAATACACTGCCACCTCCTGTCCACTCCTTAAATGGAAGCAACGCATGCCATTCAATTTTAGTTTTTCACCCCCTCCTCTGTGAACTGCTTTAGAGTTGTTAGTGGAGGGTGCAGACATATTCAGGTCACTGATGGAAGGTGCAGAAAATGCGATTTTACCACCCCTGCTGGCTGGACATGTTGTGGGTGAAAGATCTGCAAAGAGGATCCGAAGCTGCTGGGGAAATGAGGAGACGGGTACAGCATATGAAAAGCTCTGAGACTGGTTTAACATACACACTTGCATTTTAATAGAGAGTGGAGGACCTGTTTGTATTTTCACCTGATAACTTACCTTTTTTACTAATAACATCATTATTTCCAAAAAAGGAAGATTATCTTGGTAGCTGTCTGTGCTTAATTTTATACTTCAGAGATATAAAAGGGGTTAGACAAAACGAGCAAAATGAGACCAAACAAAAGCCAACTATTTTCTTTTCCAATATAAGGTAGTGTTGAAGTTGTAAGGTTAAACATGGCTGCAGAGTGGTGGCTCATCACTGAAATAATGAAGTCAGTCTGCCATGCTGACTCACTCGAGGACATGTCCAGTTAAAGGAGAGATTCCATCTGTAGGGTCAGCCCTTTTCACCCAATCTTACCCACTGCTGATGAAAGCACAATTTAAGGACAGGTGAAAGAATGGGTGTTGGGGGAGACTCGATTTGAAAAGCCTGTATTGTGAAATGAGTATTTTTGGCTTCCATCATGTCATACAGCAAGGGTTCTTTACTGTGCTGTTTGCTGGGGGGATGCAATTTTACAGCCCTTTCTGCAGAAGGATTTACTGGATGTGCAGTTAATAGTTCATATAGTATAGACTGCAAGCAGCAGGGATTAAAGATGGGCTGTTGTTTGGAGCAGGATCTTGGGAAATATATTTATCTATAGCCTAACTTGGGTCACTTGTTGTAATCCTTGCCTACTGACCTTGGGTTGGGCCAGTAGTACAGCTTTACGGTACTTGGATATTTATGTCCCTGATTCATTAAGTGCAGTTTGATTGCGGTTCAGTGTGATATTTATGCAATTTCTTATTTTTCCGAGCTCTGTTGTGAGCTAACTTTTTCACTTATCCTGTCAAATTCTTGTTGCTCAACCAACATCTAGAGACTCTGTTGCTTTGATCCTACTGGCTCCTCAGTGTTGTTTGTGATATACAAACACAGAACCACAGAGCAATACCAAACAGTTCTACAGTGATACCTCTGTGTTATTTACTCTGGCACTGGCGGGCAGCCTCATGGCAAGGCTGAAAATTAAACAGAGCCTCCCTCCCCACCTGTGGCTTGACTGTGTGTGAGGTATAGTGTGCTGATTCTGTGGGCCCATGTTTGCGAACAGGCCCCTAACACCAAATTGTCATGCCTTGAACAGAGCCCCCACCAGCTGGACCAAACACTGGCCAGCTCTGACAGATTTACACACCTGCCTCTGGGATCAATGACTGCCCCAATGGCCCAGGATTCAAAATATTCTGCCAGTAACAGAGGACGGGGACTTCTGAAATTCTGGAGGCCTGCACAATGCTTGCTTATAGTGAGAACGTGTTAGGTGTAAACAGTTTGGTAATGGGGGGGGGGGGGTTAACAGCAGCTAGACAGACACACTTCACACTACAATTTGATACGGTTAGTTCAAGAGAAAGTTCATAAAGGGCATCTGCTGATGTCGATCCTGAAGGGGAGATATTTATTTAAAGGTAGTTAAACACTACTTTCATTCATTCATTTATTTATTTTCTAACCAACTTTTTCCCTAACTCTGAGTCACAGGGGTCTGCTGAAGCCTATTCCCATTTTTATTCTATTCTATTCCAGCACACATAGGGCGACAGGCAGGGGTACACCCTACTACATGAGAGGCAGAGATACACACTACTTTCATTCATTTATTTATTCATCTTCTAACCTGCTTATTCTCTAACCCGGGGTCACAGGGGACTGCTGGAGCATATCCCTATTTCTATTCTATTCTATCTCAGCGCAAATAGGGCTAGAGGCAGGGGTACAATCTGGACTGGTTGCCAGTCCATCACATATAGACAAACATGTCAAAGAAATTAGTAAGGCTTGGCTGAGCAATCAGGTAATGCTTGGCTGAGTAGTGCCCTGATAGTGGTTAATTTAATATAACTTATGCATGCTATCTTTATATATATATATATATAAAATTTACTTTTCCGTGCTTCGTAATGTTAAATGTGGAGAGTTACACCACGCAACAACAACAGCTACAGAAAGAGTAAATCCTGTGTGCTGAGCACTACTGGGAGAGCCTGCATTATTTTTGGCTCATATATTCAGTGCATCACTACTTTATTATATGTTTATGTATTATTATATAAAAAACAACAAATACTACCAGCTATACCATGTCTACAGAAGAGTGCATTCTCTAGTAAAGTAAATAAATTTACGATAAACAAAATAAGCATCCATAACACTATCACAGAGAGGTTCAGCAGCACTAAATGCTTGTTGGTAGGTTTATCAGTAGGACAAAATAGAAAAGCTACTTGTTGGAAAAGGTTGTTATTGTTGAGCTCCTTGGTACTGAGGTCATTGATCCATTCAATAACAAAAAAAATTAGGCATACAATCATTCGGCAACCTTTTTTGTCCTTTGTCTACAGAAAAACAAAGTTGTCTATATTTAATAATGGTAGGTGAATATTATTTCAGCAAAAATTGTTCTCTGCACATTTTGCAATTTTGGTTTATACCTTCTCTTGAAAATACTGTTTAAACAGCTACGATAATATTTATTTACATTTACAGCATTTGGCAGGCGCCATTATCCAGTGCCACTTGCCCAGCAGCCTGGTGGCGCTGGGAATCAAAACCCTTATTTTCCATATCATAGTCCAACATCCTAACCACTCTGCTAACACATTCCGGTCTTTTTCTTTTTCAAATGATTAAAATTACAAGATTGCAAACAAGTTTAGCAACATACTGGATGATTTACTATCACACAAAAAGAGACTATAAATATAATAAAATTAACTAAATCTGTTTATTTAAAATGTTAAAAAATAAACTGTATTTATTATGATCAGTGGCAACACTGTCCCCTATTGGGTGGAAGCATTTTTATTGCATTTTTTAAAATTGTCTGTGTCTTAATTTGTCACTATCTATAAAATATTTTAAAAAGTGTACATGCATAAGCATCATTGCAGTATAAAGAAATTAAAAAGAAGATTTGTATTTTTTTAAAGCAAGACAAAGATAATAGTAGCAGTAAAATTCAGCTGCAATAAGAGAAACTTTGAGCTGTGAAAAGGAGATTCTTACAGGTGCAGAAAACACAGTCTGCAGTCTGTCCAATATAAAATTTGTTTTTAAAATCTTGCTAGTTTAAAGATCCAATTTTCCATCTTGAAAAGTACATTTTGTAAGTTAACTGTCAGTCTGTCGTTTACTTACTTTATAAGTACATCATTATGGCATCTCTGACTATCTGCCATTAGCTACACTGAAAATTACTAATTTAGCTACTATGTAAATATATAACAGCCCAACTCTGTACAGGAATCTTATTCCAGATACAATCTATTTCTTATGGTTGCTAAAGTGTGTTAATGCTATGTGGTGATGACTGAGGTACTGTAAATTTTAATCATAATGCAAAGTATTGATTGAACAACAATAAAAAGCAATGTTCGATGAAAAATTTGGTCAATAATTAAGGCAGGCCCTTTGAAAGTGACCCATATTTCATCTTTTTTTTCTTTACAGATGGCCTATTGAAAAAGAAATACGGCTAAGAGTGCATGCGGGGCATGTGAAGGGCGCAGGTTCCTTAAAGGGCCAGTGGAGTGAGGATGAGCCACACTTACCAGGGGGAGGGGTGTGTCATGGGAAGCCAAACAGATAAACCACTCAAACAAACTGCACAGGTCATAATAAAGTTACAATCAGATCAGAAACATGAAATCCAAAAGCCTTTATAGAAATATTTTACTATATAAACAATATTTAAATTGTTTGTCATAGGTTTTTAAAATGTGTTGATGGCTAAAGCTGAGAGTTGCTGATGAAATGGATTCCAAACAAATGTACTTACATGAACAGATTGGCTAAAAGAACAGAGTGGCTAAAACCTCTTCACTCCATACAATTATAACCAAACCAGCCTTTTAAAGTCAAAAACAAGGCATAGAAATAAAAATAAAAAAATTGACCCACTTAAATACTGTCAACAAAAACTAGTTTTGGTGGCTTTGTCTTGTTCTGCAAACACCCACCCCCTACCCGCCACCCCAACACTGTGTCTCACTTTTGTTAAGAGTGAAAGTAAATGTTAGAGAGTAATGATTGTTGTGTGATGTTTACAGTGGCCGAATGGGGAACAAATTATGCTGTCAGGGACACATCCAGGCTGGACTAGAAGCAGACAATTTTAAATTTTCACTGTTCAACACCTTTAATGACTCATAATGCAAGAGGCGTGGCCATTCCTATTAAACATGTGGCTGAATCAATAAGAGGCATAATTGGAGTTGTTAGAGCATATTATAACACGGCTATTATGTAGCAGTACAATGTTGTTCTGTAAACTGTTATTACAGGGGAAGAAGCTCTTTGCGTAAAGAGGCAGTAGGGGGAGTGCTTCTGAATGGGGGTTATATAGTTGCCGCTATCTGCTGTAATCATCCCTCCCTTTATTGACAGGGACCTTTCCCTCTCGTCTCGCTCTCTTTTGTGTACTCTGCAATTTTCGGCACTGCGAAGAGCCATTTTTTAGAGCACGCATTGTGCATCTCTGTCGCCAGGATTGTTTACAGATATGAAGTTGGGAGATGTACTTGTTAACCTGACTTGCTTTCACTTTTCACTCAACTTTATCGTTTGGATTATTGATTGACATGTTGTATAAAGTTGAGTGAATTCTAGAGGCTAGAAAACCGACTGAAAAGATCCTCTTATGCTTTTATTTGTAAATTATGCTCCTTGACTGTAAAAAAAAATCTAGTGCAGTGCACCATACCGGCCTTAACGTACAGCAGTGCGGCACACGTCAAATAGATAAATGCAGGCTGCTGACTTTGATGGTGACAAGCGAAGTGAGTGGGCTGTAGTGATACACATGTGGCATCTCATAAAAACAGACCAGGTGACACTCCTCAAAATGGATTCTGATATATACTGCTAAGCACAGGCTACTGAGAGGTAGAAAAGGAGCGCACTGGGGCATAATAGACTTGAATTTATGTGTCTGTTCATTTATCAGTGTACAAAGCACATGTGTGGTCAAATCCACCAAAAATCTTTTTCAACTATCTGTATACAAAGGACTGTGCCAATGTACAGGAATAGGCTGCAGGGTATAGAAGCAGGGCCGGCTCTAGGCATACCCTTTCCCACTCATTTAGTGCACTCCACACCAATCGCAACGCGAAACCAAACACTTTCCCATTTTTGATTGGTTGTAAGAAACGATGCAGTCTTTACTCACAAGGACAAGGCGGCTTCCCAGTCGATGAAGGAATACTGAAAACAAACAGACATTCATGCAAAAGAAAAAAAACATGTATGTTAGGTTGATTTGTGCCTCTAAATTTGATCATAGGAGTAAATGTGAGTGTGGTTGTCGGTATGTGGTTCTGTGATGGACTGGCGACCTGTCCAGGGTGTACCCCCACCTCTGGGATAGGCTCCAGTAGACCCTTGTGACTCAGATTTAGGGAATAAGCGGGTATAGAAAATAAATGAATTAATGAATTAATGTTTATTAGTCCTGTCATTAGCCATTGTGAATGTGAAATATAATTAATATATGTCTTCTTAATAAAGCCCAAATAAGAAAAATAGTACAATATTATTTTTGCTATTCCATCTTTTAATTAGTTACATTTTTCAGAGTAGCTATCGTCTCACAACCTCTAAAAATATTGGTTTGCCCACCCTATTATGGTTGGCAAGAAGCAGGCCTGTATAGAAGATAAATGAATAAATGTTTTACTGTATTACTCTGAATATATGTGCTCATTTTTGTACATCTTAAAATTTTCGCAGAAAAGAGTCTGTCTTCTGTGAGTTGTCGTCATTCATGTTAAATTATTTTCATGCTGCTGAGACATTCTGTCACTGCTGCCAGACGTATGACAAAAGCAGTATCGGTCTATGGTATCAGAGTTTTTTTTCAAGCTCAATATAGGCTTGGAATAACAGGTTGTTTAGATTTAAATAATTTTATAATAATAGTCATATTTTGCTTATATATTTAAGTTGTATTTTAATAGTGATTACTTGATTTGTTAAGTCTAAACATCTAGTTCTGTATTTTTCATGCATTCATTCATTCATTCATTTAATCATTCATCTTCTATGCCTGCTTTTTCGGGTAACAAGTTCTGCTGGAGCCTATTCCAGCCCTCTGAAAGGCAAAAGTCAATAAGTGTAAACCCTGGTAAGGTTGCCACACCCACTCTACCCCTCACTCATGGGCAATATAGAATCACCAATCAACCTATTGTATATGTTTTTGGACTGTGGGAGGAAACTGGAGTACCCAGAGAAAACCCACCCAAGCACAGGGAGAACATGCAAACGCCACACAAAGACCCCTGCCCGGGAATCAAACCCAGACCCTTTCTGCTGTGAGGCAACAGTGAGAACCACTAAGACACAGTGCTGTTCTCTGTGTTTTTCATTTTGTAGAAAAAACATTGATGATCTAAAACGAGACGCTTCAGTAGAGAATATCATTGACTTAGGGTCAATCAGAAGAGGTATAACGACAATTACACCAATTACACAAATCCAGTCCAGAGTTGTAAATCATTGGTCTGAATTTTTCTTTATTTAATCCCACTTCACATGGCAGACAGCAATCGACATGTAAGTGTGCATAAACAGGTCTAAGTGTCCTTAACATGAGCATTAGACTATATTAATCGAATGCCGGCAAGACTTTTTCTAAAGATTTTTCAGTTGTGAGAATCAAAGCGTTAACAACTGTCAGACAAATACAGCAAATCAGATTTACACGACCTGAGTTTTAATCCTGGCCAGATTTTAATTGTTTGGCTTTTTGTGTTGATGCTACAGGCACATAAAACTTAAATTACATATAGTGCCTTTGCCTTTATTTTGATAATATCGTATGGTCTTGAGGACCTGTCTCTAAGAGAGAATGCCACTTCGCTGTGATTGTGACTAATTGTTTTGTGTGACTGTGTCACTGTACATTTACAACTGCTTTGATATGATAAAAGCCTATCAGGCACTATGTGACATCCAACAACATCAAAACATATAACATCCTATGTTATTAAAATGCAACTTTTACAGCCTGAAGTTATTTTGCCCAAATGTACAGTGATCATGAGGCAGTTAGCGTAGCTATTATCAGTAATCTTTTAAATACTCTAGCAAACTTAATTGGTTTATTTCAATCAGATTAAACAGGCAGCAAGTTTAAAACCTGACCCAGTTGTAATTCGGTACCTTCAGTTTGGCCGAATTTGAATGCATTTTTTTTCTCTATTGAATCTATAAAATAGTGGGCACAGTGGCATAGTGGTTAGCACGGTCGCTCACACCAAGAAAGTCCTGGGTTCGAATCCCGGGCACGGGGTCTTTCTGTGTGGAGTTTGCATGCTCTCCTTGTGCTTGCATGGGTTTCCTATGGGTACTCCTGTTTCCTCTCACAGTCCAAAAACATTGCCCATAGGAGTGATGTAAGTGGGTGGTTGTTCATATGTGGCCCTACAATCGACTGGTGAACTGTCCCCCTGCCTCTTAACCTATGTGCGCTGGAATAGGCTCCAGTTGACCCCATGACCCTGAGTTCATGGGGTCAACTATAAGCGGATATAGAAAGGGGCTCATTTAACAAATAAAAGTGGTAGTGCATTGATTAAGGTATTGGGCCTGAAACCTGGAAGATAAGGGGTTCAATTCCCAGCACTACCAAGTTGCCATTGCTGGACCCCTGAGCAAGGCCCTCGACTGCTTGGTTGTAAAGAAGACATTTAAGTTGCTCTCGATATGGGTGTTTGCCAAGAGCTGTATAACTTTTATCAATGTGTTTGTTTTGTTCTGTAGATTTGTTCTGTTATCTATATTCTATCAGTGATCGATTATTGGTTTATGTGATTTTGAAAGTCTTTTTATTTTATTAAAATTTTAAAATGTCCCAATTTTTCTGGAAACTGAGTTGTACTGTAAATTGGCAGCAGTGCATCTTACACCATTACGTTACAATAGGTGAATGACGGTACATTCGTTATCTACTTTTATTTCATTAACACAGGTGGCTATGCAGCTGCAAGCAATTGATATTAGATTGAAGGATCATATAAAAATAAGACGTGTTGCTCCTTTTCATTTTACTAAAAATGTATGGTTTATTTTTATTAGTATTGGTTGTTATAAAATATACATCACATCAGGTTACAATCTTTAGCAGTTAGTAGACTGGGGGAATAAAGGAAAAGAATGTGCAATTATCTTAAAACTAAGATTGGAAAGAGTCAGTCACTGTGAAGGAGTGAACAGGTGCGACATCATGGGTGTGAAAGAAGAAGGAGAGGGCAGAAAGGGTCAGAAGAAAAAGATAAAAAGCTAGAGAGATGCCATGCTGAAGAGAAGAGGGAATAGATTCAGATGGAGAAACAGAAATAGGGGTAGAGAAAAGAAAGGTGGTAAAGTGTGTGCGAGAGAGTGAGATAGAAGAATAATAGAGAGAAAGAGAGATAGAGAGGTTAATAGCAGACAGAGGGCTCAGGGCTGATAGAAATGCAGAGCGCGTCTGGAGTCTGGCGTTCTGTGATGGGCTGGAGCTTAGATCTGGCGCACGCTATAAAAGAGCTCATTGAAAATAATTCAGAGTGACGGCTGTGCAGACCCAGAAACAGGAGGTCCAAGAGCGAGAGCGAGAGAGAGAGCGAGAGAGCGAGAGAAAGAGAGAAAGAGAGAGAGAGAGAAAGAGCGAGAAAGAGTGAGAGAAAGAAAGAAAGAAAGAAAAGAAAGAAAGAAAGAAAGAAAGAAAGAAAGAAAG
>JAOTQW010000039.1:9895478-9906079 GCA_026260075.1 Sisor rabdophorus | reverse complement strand
GGGAATAAGCAGGTAAAGAAGATGAATGAATGAATGAATGAATGAATGAATGATCATAAAATATAATATTTCAGGATCATATTCATGTATGTTCCAATATCATAAGTAACGAAAATCAAAAGCAGGGTTAATTAACTTGACTGCAGTGAGTGGATGATAATCAGAGATATTGTTACAGAGGAAATCTGGGGGTTATTGTTTTATTAGCTAGAAGTACCCATCATAATTGAGTTTAGATAATTATTAAATTGTTTTAATATGATTATTTAAAGTCTTACAGCTTAAGCTGTGGACAGATGAAGCCAGAGCTTCTTGTTTCTCATTTTAGTAAAATATTTTCTAAAAAGTCATTCATTTATCTTCTATACCCGCTTATTCCCGAGCTCAGGGTCACGGGCGTCTTCCTATCCCAGCGCACATAGGGCGAAAGACAGGGGCTACACCCTGGACATGTCGCCAGTCCATCGCAGGGCCATACACAACCACAAACTCCTATGGACAATTTAGAGTCACCAATCAACCTAAAACACATGTTTTTGAACTGCGGGAGGAAACCGGAGTACCCGCAGGAAACCCCTGCAAGCGCGGGGAGAACATGCAAACTCCGCACAGAAAGACCCCGTGCCCGGGATTCTAACCCAGGACCTTCTTGTTGTAAGGCAACCGTGCTAACTACTGCACCACCGTGCCACCTCTCTAAAAAGTTAAACTAGGGAAATACAGTCTTGAAAGATTTGGTGAAATTTTACACAAAATTCAAGAGCTAATTTACAGTTTGTATAGCGCAAAAATGAAATCCGATTTCCTCCCACAGTCCAAAAATATGTACATTAGGATAATTGGTGATTCTAAATTGCCCATAGAAGTAAGTGTGAGTGCTTGTTGTTGTGTGACGTGTGTGTGTGGCCCTGTGATGGATTGGCGACATGTCTCGCCCTATGTGCGCTGGGATAGGCTCCAGCAGACCCCCATGACCCAGAGTTCGGGTAGAGAAGATAAATGAATAAATTAATGAATATTACTTGAAATAAATAATTATTTTAGCTGGACCAGATTCTAAAATCAGCTTAACTAAACACTGACAGTATAAAAACCTGTGTAATAACAGCTGTTACCTCAGTAAATCACAGGTACAGCTACATCTCTTTGTACATGCATTAATTGTGTTCAACTACTATGAACGACAAATGTCTGGAAAACATTTTAAAAAAAGGAGGGCAGAGTGTTTTATATCATTTTTAGCTTTTATGAGAGTCCTTGTAGTTTTTCAATCAGCAATAACAACAGTATTTGCTGTCTTTCATTCAACAATAGCACCGAAAAGCAACACTTGAACTGTTGGTTTAAAAGACCTGAAAACAGTAATCTTCTAACACCTTTTTTGCCATTTTGTACGTTGCCTGTCTTAAAGGCTTTACCAGTCGAGACAGAAAAAAGACCTGAGCAGCTGAACAGACTTATCAATCATTTATAAATATAACTTTTATTATGTAAAATATATTTTTGGTCTTGCTCTTAAATCAGAAACCTACAATTTAGCTTCACTCCAGACAAAAACATGCAATATGTCTTTGAATGTCTTAAACATCTGTTCATAAAAAGATTTTCAAGAGAGTTTCAAGTTTTTTACTTAAATAAGTGGAAAGGTGAGTTTTGGAAAATTAAACTGTCCATTTGCACATTTTCATTGTAAAGCCTTTCATTAGAATGACATTAGGACTGCAGAAGTTTGGGTGCTTAGACTACAAAATACTTATATATACAAAATAGCTATATAAAAACACCATGTTATAGGTACACTGCACAGTTTTAAATGATTACTTAACTTTTTTAATTAATAAATTTCATTTTTAATTAATTAACTTTTTGTTAAAATAAAAATAAAGAATTTCAGGTAAAGCAGTGTTGCAGGTATATACATTACAAGGATGACACACTGTGGGATTAATAAGCAATAATAATCGGTATGATGTGTTTTTTGCAGCAAAAATGTTTTTACAAATTTGATGCATCAACTGTAGTTATAATTTTATTTATTAAAAATAGAAATAGTTTTTAACATTGAAAGTGAAGTCAAATAGTGCTATTTTTTTCTTTTATTATTATTAGTTGTTAGCCTATTAAACTTGAGTTACATCTAAACTACAACTAGGTTAAAAACAAGTAAAATAATACCAATTAAAATAATATTAAAACGTGATCTTGCTTTATAGAAAGAATTATGTTGTTTCACACATTTAAATATACAATATGTTACTTGTAACTGGAATAAAATAATGAAGTGCTAAAATGATCCTTAGATTTTTCCTTATAGTTTCAGGGAATGTGTTACAGCACCAAGTGCTTGTGTTGATATATTGCAAGGCTGTTATATTCTTTTTTTTTTAATTATAGCAAATTGCCTGATGTGGTATAAGTAAATCACCTCTCATCACAGAAATTATCCAATATAACAGCTATCATATTTCATATACTATTAAAAAGCTCACAATTTTCAAAACACCAAACATGTTATACTATACTTATTCATTTGATGCTAGACAACCTAATTAATCCTTTACTATTTATCTTTACACACATATATTACATTACATTTTCAGTATTTGGCAGACAGCCTTATCCAGAGCGATTTACATTTATCTTTTTTTTTTTTTCGAAAAGCGATTTGAGGGTAACAGTCTTGCTCAGGGGCTCAGATGTTTACTGCATCTGTTATATACAGCTGAAATGACAATAAGGCTTCTCAAACTTGAAATTCCAATTAGCTGTCAAACACCTCAACCACTGCGCTACTATTTCCTTCATACATCCCTCCTATGTTTCTCAGCTTACTTACATTAACATTAACATTTTAGTCAAATACTAGAAAATATCTACTTATTTCACCCACACACGCAGTAAATTGCATTTTAGCTCACAGTAACCTTTATACTTTATCCTTATTGCTTTCTCTTATTCTTCCCAAGACCAGATTTTTTTAAACATTGGCATTACATTTACATTAATGACATTTGTCAGGCGTTTTAAGTGTTTAGGGCCTTGCTAAGGAGCCCAGCGGTGGTAACTTGGTGAAGCTGGGAATAAAACTCCCATTTCTTCCAGTTAGCAGTCCAACACTTAAATTTTTTTTTTTTGTGACTGATCTGATTTACTTGTTTCGAACAAACAGGCCTTGTTTTTCTTCCAGTCTAGTTAATAACTTATTTAATACTATATAGAAAATGTGTGGATTTTTTGCTTACAACAAAATGTATAATGCAGAACATTCTGACAGCCGCCAGTGCCTAAATTCAATCCATACTAAAAAGCACTGATAGCTTAAAACTGAACTTTAACTAATTACTGAGACTATAGAAATGGTAAAGGCATTAAACAAGGAGATTTGATGAATGTTTCATGCTCTAGTTTAATTATTAAGCTACAAGGGCATCGCTATGAACTTCCCTCTTACCTCTAGGAAGGGAGGTATACAAATAGTTTCAATAGCTAATTTAAGGTTAAAATATTCTTAATAAAATAACACCTGAGATTTACTATACTATTTTTAAAATGTACAAATTTTATGACATGATTTTTTTCTTCATGATATAACATTTGTAAATGATCAGCATATTTTAACGATTATCCAATGGCATTGCAAAGAAGAGGGTTATGGGGGAAAAGAGTCTTTTAAATATTAAAGAATGTTTTGATTATCACAAAATATGAATCCCTTTATTAAAAGAATGCACAAAAAAAGGCTGCTATCAAAATGCTTCAAATCAGTTTCTTCGACATATCTTTTAGATAAAACCTCTATCACTCATCACACATTGCTTCTGCCTGTTTCTATAGGATCCGAAGAAGAAGAGAAAAATTCACACACAGCCTGCATAATGTTCTATTAATTGCTGTGTTGATTTCTGATGTGCTGAGTTTTCATGTCACATCTTGGACATTCTTCAGCTCAAGGTCATAGACCAAGCAGAAAAACCATTACAATTAGAATACCATGGACAATTAGAAATCCTGATGCAGGCAAATTATAACCAATGTGGAGTTTCAAACGATATACTATATAATATAAACATAAAAGTAATATGCCTCCTATTTTCTTATCATAAGAAAAAAATTATATTCTTGGTTTAATTACCACCAAAGTCAGGGAAACAAGTGGCAACACTTCAAGCTCCACTTTTACTCTTAGTTGCCTTAAAAGGCCTAGACTAAATCAGGTTCTAACTGCCAAATCAATGCCTATTATTCTGAAACAATTGACAGCAATTTATTTCCAAGAGCGCATATATTACGCTAGCCATCTCTCCACAAAGACTTCTACATGTAGGACAGTGAAACGCTTAGCTTTAGTAAATCGAATCGGAATTCAGAGGCAGTTAAACTTTATGGTTAATGTTTATTTACTGAGAAGAACTATAAAGCTATAAAGTTAAGCTACATTATACTGCCTCACTCCTTCTTTAATATCCAGAACTTGTTCAGATACTTCAGCAGTAAAAAAAAAAACAAAAACAAAAAAACAAGCCACAATACCACCAATCTCCCAGATATAAAAACAGTCAATCATACCACTCAAGCTTACAAGAAACGGGTCATTACGAGTGTAACCCATCAAATACAGCTCCAGAGCTGATTCCAGAGCTGGGGGAAAGATCAGTTTCAAAGAACTGCCAGTCTTATATACAAACAGTGGCATTAGCTAAATAACATGTACAGAAATATCGGAAAAAGAAGAACAGCTTGACCAATGAGCAACTAATAAAAGGCCATGTTCTCCTGGATTTAGAGTTGTTTAATGTATTTTTTATTGAATCAAATGCAATGATTCTTGATTTAGTTGCACCACAAATCCCAGTCATACATTAACCCGACAAGAGAAATCGATTAATTCTCTGCTGGGCCTTTCACTATATGCTCTATTATTTTTAATTATCAGGTTGGTCTCAGAAATACGCTTGTCCAATTGCACACAGCATAGCAACTACCTGTATAAGAAAAAATACACTTCTAGCTTTATACACGTGTGTACAAACCCATCTACCCCAACACACTCACGCACATTGCATTTACAAAAATGATCAGAGCTCCACCTAGCGGCCAATACAAACTGTTTCGACTAAAGTGAGACTGAACACAATACAGAAGTGAAACCAGAGAGAAAGCCTTAATATTAATATTGTAAAAAATATTATTTTTTCAAGTTATACATAATATTTTCATTATTATACATAATATTTGCATTATTACATTCAGGACACAAATAAGCTCTAAAGTATATTTATTAGACCTATTAGGAAATTACTATGAAGCACAATTCTAGCCACATGTGATACCTGATAATTGATTGATTTACAATTTTGAAAGGTTTAATAGTTCATCAATTTATTACTTAAATAAATTTTAGTCCACAAAAATAAATCAAACCAAGTTTTTACATGTGTACAAATTTTGAAAAATAATTCATTATTAATTTTCCAGCATAAAATTAAAAGTGTTTTATAAATGTGTAATAAAACTATGTATTATAATCTACATGTTATCCAAATTTAGACACTTTAATTCAACAAAACTATCTATGTCCAAATCACACACACTAAGGAAAAAGGAGAAAAATACAAAGTCAGTTTACTCCCAAAAAACATACACACACACAAAAGTTTTTTTGGTTTGTATTAAAAACTTTGACACATTATATTTTCATTATATTTTGACACATAAGATTTTAAAACAAAAATTCCTCCATGAATTTCTGATTATAATAAAATGATGATGATGACGATGATGATGATGTCCACACCACATTTGTATTTATGTGGTGTATTTACTAATACACTACGTAAATGCAGATATACTTTGGGTTTCTACTGATATTCCCTGGTTAATATTTGCTGTATATATCTATATGTAACCTTTCTCTACTAGTTTAAAAGATATTCATTAAAGCATATAAGGACAAATGGACAATTTAAGAATTTCAGTCTCATATTGCCACATTTTGGCCTACCAAAAACCTTGCTAGAAAATGGGTTCACAACACACACAATCACATTTAGACACACACACACACACCTTTCTTCACCCGCTGAGTTTCACAGTCTGGGACTGGTTCACCGAGAGGGAATTTACATTTTAATAGGCAGAGCTGCTCGTGCCGCCTTCGAATGAGAGTATATGCTCAGCTGAACAGCGGGAAATGCACCTCACAGCAGAAGTTTAGAATAAACCTCAAGACAATTCCTGCTAGCACACAGACAGAAAATTATATTTTTAGACCTACTCAATCGCATATATTGTAAAATATAAAAACGTATAGAAATCATTTCCAGGCAACACTCATCCTTTCCTCTCCAGATATATGCACCCAGGCTGATCATCTCAACTCTAGGTATGAAATGCATAGATGAGTGTCTATTATGCAAAGTCATAATGTTGATAATGGTATCACTTCTATCGATAGTAAGCAGATGGGAAATGCTGTGATGCTCATGAGAAGGGACTAGGGGTGATAATCCAGCATTGGCGATGAAAGCGGTTGTAGTTGTAGTTGTCTCAACTAAAACTATAGAAAAATATTTAATGGCAAAAAGGCAATCTTTAAAATACACAGACACACACACACACACACACACAAAGCCACTTCTTTTTTTGTATGCCGCTCGCATTTATAATTTGAAATGACTGAGTGTGAAACAACACAAGATGTTACTGCTCCAGGCATGCAACCAAGTAAAGGGCCCCTCCCAGGCCTAATTAATAACTATTGAACACGCTAACAACAATTAACACTAATTAAATACACGCTTGTTGACAAGAGAGCAAGCCCTATCAAACCCCCACCACCACCCCTCCCCAAAAAAAGAGGCACTGGGGTGTTGAACGGGGGACGGGCCTGGATAAAGTGAGGCTGTTTTCCATTATTAGTTAGCAAAGTGCCCCGAGTTACACTTTTGATTGGGTTTACCCAGCAGCCAGGTGTTGAGTCTGACACCCCAAGCAGCAAAGGCAAAGCAAACCAGTCTCAATAACCTCAATAAAGGTTTGTTCAATAAGAGGCCACATTGTTGGTGTAGGGGTGAGCTGTATTCAGGCACTGCCTTTCTCGCTTGTTGCTGGTGGGCACCTGTTCATGGGGTAACAGAGAAATAGGATTAAAATAAGCATGGGAAAAACCCAGAAAGTATAGAATATTGTACTCAACTTGGATATAAGAAACTACTATAAAGCTTATAATAATCTCTATAATACGTTTACTGTATTACTAGGGCTGTTTAAAAATTTTGACTTAGCAAGCTATGACAATATTTTTGTTCAACATAGTGTATCAACCTTTAGTATCGTTATATTTTTAGATGATGTTTTATACTAATTTACATTTATGGTAATATTTAATTAAACCCCTTAGTATGTATCAAAAGACTTTTCCTTTCACTCATGTAGGTACTTTCTCTGGGTACTCCGGTTTTCTTCGATAGTCCAAAAACATGTACATTAGGTTGATTGGTGATTCTAAAATGGCCATTGGAATGAGTGTGAATGCGTATGGTTATTCGTTGTGTGACCCTTTTGCCCTATGTGCGCTGGGATAGGCTGCAGCAGACCCCCGTGACCCCGGAAAGTGCATATAGTATACAAGATACAACCTCTCAGATCTGGTAGTTTAAGTTCAGATCCTACAAACAACCACACACTCTCTCCTATGGACAATTTAGAATCACCAATCAACCTAATATACATATTTTCAATTGTGGAAGGAAACTGGAGTACCCAGCATAAACTCTACGCAAGCACAGGGAGAACATGCAAACTCAAAAACAAATATGCTGCAAAATATTAATCTGCAAAAACAAAGATGTTTTGAGCATTTTATGTGAGAGCAAATCACAAGATTTCAGCACAGTTTCATTTCACTTTGCAATATAAAAAAGTTACAAAAGTTTATTGGCTTGACTGTCCAACAACTAAAACTAGACTAAGCCTTACATAGTAAGGCTGAAAAAGGCAGGGAGTTGCCCCCCTGGCATCACCCTGCTCACATCCACACACACACTCAAGTCAGGAGTAATGCTGAGCGACAGCTACCACAGGACACGGTCCTAGCATTGACATCAGCCGTTTGTTCCCATGATCGCTCCCTGATAGAAAATTGGATTTGTCAGTGACCCTAAACAATTGCTGCAACTAGGATCAGTGGGCTTTTCCTTCCCTTGGCCCCGCTGCCCATCCTGATCAATAAAGCTGATCAATTGGCCTGCAGTCAATATTGACAACTCTACTGCCTATTCCGAAGCAGAGATGGCTGACCAGATGGGTGGCAGTGCACTCCCCCTGGAGCACTTGTTGAGTCGCTGATTAGTTTAAAGTCTAAATTTGGAAAGAAATGTTTAGAGAATGATAGACTGAATCTTCTGTCCACCACCGCTCCTTTTCCAAAGCAGAAGCATATGCGTGCAAATGCACAAATATCTACAAAAATCTGTGTGTGTGATCAGAACCACAAAATCTTCATCATCTAAATTCCCGTACTAAAAGTGGCTCTCAGGATTTCTCTGGTATTAGCCAAGGTTTAGGGTCACGAATGGAGAAGCTCAGCTGTGAGTGTCTGCCTGCGAGCATTCCGCTCAAAGTTCTGGCCAGTTGAAGAGCCATAAGTAATACACAAACCAAATTAAACCCCGACCTAATCTGGAGCGTTCCTCTTGACATTAGATGGTCCATGCTACCTCTTCGTATATGCCTCAGCTGGGTCACCCTTCACATCCCATGTACACATGTGCTTAAGGATTTTTCTTTGATGGCCTGAACTGGCAAAGTAGCGCTGCTGATTTACATCCATCCTGTAAATAAAGGCACTTGTGGCTGAGTGGGCACGGTGAGACACACTGACCCAGAGAGTGAGAGCACAGCAGCTGCCGCAATTACAGCTAATTAACAGCAAATTAAAGGGAAGACGCAGAGTGGCATGATAAGTTTAACAGACATGACTTGCTGCACATTTTGCAGAGCAGGAGCAGTCGATTTGGTTTTCCGTCCGACTGACTCACACATCTGTCTGTGCCGTTGCTTTTGGCAGGCTCCCGCGACTGTCAGAGCCAAGAGGAGTTAGTTAACCATTCCCATTAATTAACAGATTTAGCCCCCAGGAGAAAAGAGCACAATAGCACCACCGCTGAAGCTAACACCAGAGTCTTGTTGATGTTTGTCCAGCTAGGCCTTATGTTTACTGGATAAGGCACAAATGCAAACACACACACACACACACACACACACAACACCCTTTAAAAAATAAAATTGATTCTTTGTGATCTGAATGAAGGTCTAATGCTGCACAATAGCTTCTTTTAATCCATCCGTTCTCCATCGTTAACCCAGGTCCAACCAGTATATCAATCAATAATCAGGATTTCTCTGTAGCAATTGACAGAGGATTTCGTATAAAACACAAACCTTGAGCTGTGAAGAGAGACGTTTGTTCACTGTTTGACCTTAGGAGTGTATAATTGAAAAAGCCATCGCTTCTCAAATGTTTCTAAAAGAAAAGGCTTGTTTTGTTCAGTGTGTATAATCTATTTTAGTTGTTCCAATAAACCACAGCTATTTTAAAGACCACAAAAGGAAGGGGCAATTATCTTTTTGATGCCAAACAAGTAAAAATTAATTCTTAATGACTTTCTAAAAAAGCTAAAAGGATTTTTCTAGTTCTTCTCAAAAATAAACACAAGCATTTCATAAACACATTTTGTTGAATAACTCGATTAGAGTAATGTGAATAACCCGTTTCCTTACCAGGGTACAAACAGAAAATGTAGTAAATGATGAAATACGACATTTTTCTATCCGTAGTTTAACCGGCACCTCCAGCGATGAAGGAAACACAATCGCTCCCCTGTGACACTGTTAATGTTTTTGTAAACATCCAGAACACATCGGTAATGACTGGTTAGCCAGCAAATCATGAAAATACAACAAAAGATGGCACTTTATTCCAAGGTAGCTAATTGGCAATTAGTAAAACGATTGCCGGATGCTGCAGCTCCTGTCTAAATGACATCTTTTCCTGTACGACCCAACGCAGCAGCAGACTGCAGAGAAACACAGCAAGCTACGCTTCCTCTGAAAATTACACTAAATTGCAAGACATGCAAAATGGGCTCATTACCTAGTGTGACTGAATATATGTTCATCATTAAAAAAAATATCATAAATTGCCTCTTTTGGGTAGAAGTCAATCCTGGAGCAAAACAGACGAGAAGAAAACATACAATTAAAGCTGGCACAAAATAACTACAACATTTGAGGCCTTTTTGCAAAAAGCTAAAAAGATGAAGCAGATTATGTGTTCTGGGTGTGACACAGTATAAACCGGAATAACTGCACATATTTTATTAATAAACACTACAATAACCATTTTTTGTATGTCCAGTGTAAAGACAAGCGCACAATGCCAATTTATACAAAATAATCCAAACCGGAGCAACAGAAAAAAATGTATATTGAGTGGGTGTGTGTGCATGCATGCATGTGTGACAAACAGACTAATAGACATATGGATATGGATGGATGGATGGATGGATGGTTGGATGGATGGATGGATGGATGGATGGATG
>JAOTQW010000039.1:9834227-9844615 GCA_026260075.1 Sisor rabdophorus | reverse complement strand
TAGATAGATAGATAGATAGATAGATAGATAGATAGATAGATAGATAGATAACATTTAAATTAAAATTACATTTTAATAATTAAATGTGGTTATAATACGTTTATGAAAAAGGTTCAAAGTGTTTAGATGAATGTTTTTTGTTGTGCTTTGTATTCATTAGTTTTCAGAGTTCAAATTTATTAAAGTGTGTGTTAAATAAAAACTATTAAAAACTACCATTATTAAAGGGTTTTTTCTTTTTGTTTTGTTTTTTTACTCGACCAAGGATGATCACGTGATATGACAAAGTACAAGCGACAACAGAGAGCTCAGGAACAGCGCGGGTCTGAAGCTAGAGACGCTTTTACGTCCAAATAAAGTGTCTGGATCTAACATATATATATATGACGCTTTATTAAATGACCATTTGTTTTAAAAAGTTTTTGGTTTGTAATAATGGAGGAAGAGTCGGACACGAGAGAAATCCTATCTGCAGACTCGCTGGAGGAGCAGGGCGCGGAGGTGGAGGGGGGGAGAAGCCGTTCTGGCTGTTCAAAATCTCCGCCGTTTTCCTGTCCGCTTTCAGTCACCGTCGAGCCGGTGCTCTTTCTCTCCATGTTCTCGCTGGCACTACAGATGCCTCTTTACACGCAGTACCTTTGGGATCGCATTAGCGAGGATCTGGGCTATAACGGCACGAACGGAGCAGGCGGATGCGGCAATTCATCAGATCACGATCCGCTCCAGAAGGTACTTAAAGAATAAAGCACGCATGCGTAAAAGTTACGCAGACTGACGCGCAAAGTGCACACAAACGTTAACCATGTCGTCACTTTAATGAAGTGAAAAGTCTAAAATCTTGAACACGTATATAAAAACTAATCTGATTTTAGTCTAAGAGCTCAACGTGGCATATAAAAGCGATTTACTGAACCCTGTAAGACTATACAGTCATTATTAGACCCTTTACTATTTAGAAATACTAATATATGACTATATTCTAAATTTCCCATAGAAGTGTGTGTGGCCCTGCGATGGACTGGCGATCTATCCGTGGTGTACCCCGTGCCTTTCACACTATGTACGCTAGGATAGGCTCCAGCAGACCCCCGTGACCCTAAGTTTGGGAATAAGCTGGTATAGAAAATGAATACATTTAGAATCACCAATCAACCTTATGATTGACAGACTCCAGCCGACAAGGAAACAGTGACGTACATTAATAATATTAACAATGTCACAGATAGTAGTTTTGGGGATTTTTTTATTGTTATTGCAATAAGGACAGTATCCCATTACATCCCATATGGCAAATAAACATTTTTAAGCTAAATATACATTAAACGTATGATAATTTATTGGTATTAAGGTAAACATTATTAGTGCTGTTATATATCTAAAAGTATTTATAATTTGGTTTAAACATTTTTATAATATCGTGAAGGCATGAAATTTGAACAGTATTTAAGGGGTTAAATGCTGTATCAGCTTGCAGCTTTTTATGCCAAGTTACTGGTTCCAAAAGTTGCATGCCTGTGCATGCCTTTGACTCAGAGTTGAAACATTCAAAGTATTTTTCTTTCTTAATTGTTGGCTGCAGAATCAGCAGTGATTTCTATTCCAATTAAATGTGTGTAAATGTTTTTTTTCTATCCAGGAAGTGGAGGCTCTTACGGCACACTGGAACCTGTACATTAATCTAGGAGGCTTTCTTGTCAGCCTCTTCGTTGTGATCCTGATCGGCTCATGGAGTGACCGAGCAGGACGGCGTCTCGTGTTAATTCTTCCTAGTTTAGGACTCGCTGTTCAGGCTGCTGTTTATCTGACAGTTATGTACCTGAAATTGCCCGTGGCCTGGTTTCTATTGGGACGAATTTGCAGTGGTCTTTGTGGGGATTTTAATGGCATTCTGGCTGGCTGCTTTGCTTATGTTGCTGATATTAGTGACAAACGATCTCGCACCTTCCGTGTAGCAATCCTGGAGGCATGTTTGGGGGTGTCTGGCATGTTTGCAAGCATCATTGGGGGCAAATGGCGACATGCACAAGGGTAATGTTTTGCTGTGTTATTATGTCAATTGATGGATTGTACGAATCCTTACGATTCTTTTTTAATGGGTTGTTTTACATTTCAGGTATATACAACCTTTCTGGTTAGTGTTGGCCACAAATCTGGCCACTGCCCTCTACACTTATCTCTTTGTACCTGAGACAGTGACCCCTGACCCTGAGGCAAGGCTGTTTTCCTCCCCACATCTTAAAGCTGTCTATAAACTGTACACATCTGGTGGACAGCAGGGACACAGGACCCAACTCTGGCTCTATACCCTCTGTTTCTTTCTGGTGATCACTGTGCATTTTGGTTCACGGGAGCTGTACGTGCTCTATGAGTTGAGCACTCCTCTGTGCTGGGACTCTGAGCTAATTGGGTACGGCTCTGCCGCTTATCACACGGCCTACCTGACTAGCCTGCTAGGCCTGAGAATCCTACAATTCTGCCTCGATGACTCATGTGTTGCTATCCTAGGCCTGGTGTCCAATATATCTGGCTTGGTGGTGTTTTCAGTTGCAAATACTACAGGTCTTATGTTTACAGGTACAATAGCCTTCTGTGTGTTTTCTATCTATGCATTTTTTCAACATTACACTTAAACTTAGCAGGATGTAGTGTTCGATTTCTGTCTCTTAGCCTCTGTTTCATTTAGCTTCTGTTTTATTACACAGTTGTGTGTAGTGCAACACAGTCAAAGTTTTTTAATGGAATATGATTTGAAATTTATGTTTATATTTTAAAGATTTGATTATTGAAAGTTACAATAAACACGTTGAATAATCATTGGGACACAAGTCCACATGGTAAAAGTCCAAATTTGCCAATGCTTATGGCCGGTTAATTAATTAATTTAAAGATGGGTGCTAATTATTTACTTGTGGGTAAAAATCCTTCATGTGGATGAATGTATTTTATGTATAATGAGCCACAGCCGTACAAATAGCAATTCTTTTACCGTCTGAATATTAGTTAAGGAAAATTGAGTTTTTTCCCAATAACATTTAATAAACATCTGATGCATATAGTAGAGAACTGTAAAAGCTTTTAAAAGTTATTCTGATTGGCTGAATACTATATGACACTAGATCAGACGAACTATGATTTACGATCCACAAACACGACTAAACTAATCCCACCATTCCCACCATTCCCTGGCATCAATGTCAGAATTGTCTTTAAGAAATTAGTAAAAACTTGCTTCATTATCAAATACCTGCAACTAAAGCTTGAAAACTGGATCAAAAATCATTACAACCACTATTATTTTTTTGACAATTAATCATCACACAAATTTGATCATTGTGACAGCCCTAATATACATATCTCCTCAACACTGCAGTTAGCATGAATTTCTTTTTCCCAGGATATGGCATGTGTTTCCTCTTTATGGCCACCACCCCAGTCCTAAGATCCAAACTGTCCAAACTTGTGGACCCCTCAGAGCAAGGTGACCCTTAAATCTCAAACCAATCTCAAACCTTAAAAAAATATGAATCAGGATTAAAATGTATTTTTGTAGTTAGTCTGATGATGTTTTTAATTGTTTCTATAGGTGCTCTCTTTGCCTCAGTGGCTTGTGTAGAGGGTCTGTGCTCTCTGGTAGCCAGCGGAGTATTTAACTCGCTCTATCCGGCCACTTTACACATCATGAAGGGCTTTCCATTCCTCTTTGGTGCCATCCTTCTTCTCTTTCCTGCTGGAATAATTGGGTAAGATTATGGGAGAGAGATTAGACTTTACCTGCTTAATAATGCATGTTAATTTTCTTGCTTTTTTAAAGGTGTGCTTAATTTTTTTTTAAGTCATGGGATGCTTTAATCACTGTTTGGTCAGTTAAGTTTGGGTTTGTACTACATTTCTGTGAATGTTTGTGTCTTCTTAGGACTTTGTGTTGCAGAGAGAAAACTATGAATACTGAAATAACTGCAGTGAACTGATACTGCACTGCAAAATACAAACACATGGAGGAGGGACAAAATCACAACCATCTCAGTCACAGACTGTGATTTAATTAGGTTTTACAGCCAGGGGAACAAAAATGTATGTTTACTGCTGACTACATATTTTATTTTTGTAAATAATCTTAGATTTTGTAATTGAAAAAAAAAAGTATATTTTTATCCATAATAATTCATCATTTAACTGTAACTGTTGTAAGCAGCTGCACATACAACACAAGGCTGTGGGATTTCGATCAGTTTTAAACACTAGTAGGGCAGCATGGTGGCTTAGTGGTTAGTATGGATGCCTCAAAGCAAGATCCCGGCTTTAATTCCCCGGCGGGGGTCTGTCTGCGTGGAGTTTGCATATTTATGCCATGCTTGCTCCGTGGGTTTACTCCGGGTACTCTGGTTTCCTTCCACGGTCTGTGAACGAGTATAAAGTATTTAGATGTACAAGTATAAAGTACAAGTGTATATTCGCTATGAAAATAGCCTTGATGCTGGCATGGCATTAAAAAGCAAATAATGTACGTTATTTTTGGTCTAATTTTAGCATTAAAACTGTAACATTATTGAGTCATTTTATACATGCTGTAATTGAACCTCTTAAGGACAATAAAGGGAACTGTTATTTGCTTTAGTTAAAAGCAGAACTCAATATTTATAAAATGTTTAATTATTGGACATAAACCCCTTTTCTTAAACAGATGAAACAGGGAAGATAAAGGGAGCTGGGACCGGAAAGGACCGGAGATAAAAATAAATAAAATAACAATATTGTGTAATTACAAACAATTACATAATACAAATGAAACTAAGTTTGTTATTTTCGATGATACTGTTTTATTCAGGCTTTTCAGAGTTCAGGCCTTGTCACACCACCCCATCATGGATTATTTTCATGCAACAGCACGCACAATTTTATTTTATTTATTTATTTTTTTGATTTTGCCAGTGTTTAACAGCTATTGTGTTGAGGTGTGAAATGTTTAATCATAAAAATAAAACATTGCATATATCGGGCTGTGGTGATTACGTCTAATTTGCAATACTGCATAAGATATTATGAAAGTTTGTCACTGTTAATGTGTTAATGCATGTGATTAATACAGTTCCTTATCACTATAAAATAATTTAATTACAAAAGTGTGTCATTTAACTAAATTGCATCACGCATTTATCACTGTTAGCATCTCATGCGAAATGTTGTTTTATTAAAAGTTTTATTTACTGTGTAAATGTCCTTTTTTAAAAATATACCTATATAAATTATATATATATATATATATATACATTTACAGCATTTATTTATATATATATATATATATATAAAAATCAAATTGTGTTTAAGGTGATTTTGTGTTTAAGGTGTGTCAGTTTAAATACACGAATAGGAAAGTGAGTCAGGGTCTCCTCTAATTATTACAAACAATCTCAGACCCCTGTGCCAATTAGTTTGCAGGTGAATCCAATTAAAGGGAAAACTACTTAAGAATTGATGTTCCACATTATTAAGCAGACTATAATTTTCCAGCAGTATGTGGAAGAAGAAAGATCTCTCTGCTACTGAAAAGCGAGAAATAGTTAAATGCCTAGGCAAAGGTTAGATAAGTAGATATTTCAGAACAACTTCACCATGGTTAGCGTACAATAAAGAGCCGTGTGTGCAGAACCCACACCGGTTCGAGCAGATAAAAGCACAATAAGGAAGATTTCTGCCAGACAAATGCATCAGGTTAAGAAAGCAGCTGCTAAAATGCTGCAAAGCAGCAAACGGGTGTAGATTCCTCAAGAGGGTTGCAATTATGCATAAACCTCTGATTCAGCCACCCTTAATCAAAGCTCAGAAGCAGAAACACCTGCAGCGGGCCTACATGTACATAAAAAATTTCCAAACACTGTTGAGTGCTGAATGGAGTTGTGGATGGTTGGTGAACAGCCACCATGTCCTGATAAGGCTGCGATGTTAGTTAGGAGGTGGTAGTGTTATGTTTTGGGCTGGAATCATGGGGAGAGGCCCCTTCAAGATCTCTAAAGGAGTAAAAAGAAATCCCAGCAGAAACCATCCAAACACTTTCATGTATGCAAGAATTGTAAATCTCCTATCCAATTAGGCATCTATGTCAAAATGTCATTTGGCCTGTTAAGATCTTTTTAATTAAAAAAAGCTTTTGATTTTAGCAAATATAAAATGCAAATGCTGGTCAGTTGTTTACAACAATAAAATAAATTTAAAAAACTTTTTTTTTTAAATGGTGTGATGTGGAGGTTCGTTCGAAAACAGTCAAGTTCTACTTTAATGCTTGATGACATGAAAAGACTTGAAAACTATTATTTATTAAGATTATTTTGGAAAATGAGAATTATATTTGCATAATAATGTGGAATGCACATTATATATATATGTATACACACTAAAAAAAGGACATTTACACAGCTTCATTCTAATTACGAGGTATAGTACTATAGCTGAGTTTATTAGTACCGTTAAAACAATATGTTCAGCTTTAATGCTCTGAATATTTTTATATTCAGTAGATAAAGCATTTAAAAGAAAAAAAATCTCCAAACTGCATTATAATTTTGATAACTGTGATATATAACAAAATGAAAATGGTGGCTTACAGTTAATTATTATTTGGAACAGACATTGTCTTTTTTACCTGAGAGTTTAGGCACTGTAATTGTTACTCCAATCAATGATAGATTGGAGTATCAATTATAGATGATATTTTCTATATTTTTTTAAGTATCTACCATGACAAAAAAAATTAATTAAAGGATTTGTTAACTACTTATCCATGTCCAAGATCAGTTAGAAAGCTCAACAGTGGGGAGTGGTTGGTAGAACGTTCTGCTCTGGTTCTATGCAGCTTGGATTTGAGCTGTCCATCTGCTCCTGACTAGGGCCTCCTTTAAGGAAGCGAAGAATCTTTTCTATTGAAGCTTCTTGATACTCATGGGACCACCTGCAGCATCGGAGATGTAAATATTAGCAGTAAGATCAAAATAAAGAATCAAAGCAAAGAAAGAAAAACATAATGACAAGCATAAAACTTCTTCTGGAAACGTTTATTCATAACTACCTTTAGATTAATTTGTATTTTATTTGCATTCATTCATTCATCTTCTATACCCGCTTATTCCCTAACTTTCCAGGGTCACAGGGGTCTGCTGAAGCCTATCCCAGCGCACATAGAGCGAGAGGTAAGGGGGGTACACCCTGGACAGGTCGCCAGTCCATCGCAGGGCCACAAACAAACACACACAACTATTTGCATTGTATATCATTTAATTATTTTCCATAGGGCAGCGCGGTAGAATAGTGGTTAGCACTGTCGCCTCACAACAAGAAGGTCTCAGGTTAGATTTCCAGACAAGGGAGTTTGCATGTTGCTACGAGTATGATTATTTTCAGCCTTACACCAAGATAGGATACAAAGTATTTCACTGTGCTATAAAATATTTGTGATGAAGAAATACATTGAATTATATGAAAAGAGAAATGAAAGTTATGCTTACCTGATCTTCTAAACAGTTTTATTGATCATGTAAAAAAAAAAAACTGTACGTGTGCTGTTAGTGAACAACGACTCACTTAATGCCGTTAAACTTAAGAACGGCTCGCATATCCTCGGGCAGGGACTTGGGATCTGGCCACTGAAAGTTGTCAGTAACAGGAACAATGTTTTTCTTCTCTTTGAGTGCAGTGAAAATCTCCTACAGGTCAGACAGAGAGACACACACAGACACAAAGACACACAGAGACACACACACACTATTGCCACGTCTGTATTATTGTACGTTTCAATAATAAAAATTGGTAATTACAATAATTAAGCTTCAAATATAATTGAACCTTATGAACCCAGTCTTTCATGCCGGTGTCACCCATGCATTTGTCCAATGCGTTGGCTGACAGCACCAGGATAAAGTTCCGCGCTCTCTGCACGCTGCTTATCAGCTTTTCCTCAAACTTTCCTGCCTCAAGCTTTTCCACGTCAATGAAAACGCTAAACCCACGTACCTGCAAGTGCACCTTCAGCAAACTAAGGGGTGAAAGAATAAAAAGTTTCAACTGATACTATCAATTTCAAATTGAAACTAAACTTTTTTTGGTCCCCAAGTTATGTGTTTATTAGGTTTAAAACATTCTTAATATAAGTTTGTTTTGACCTGGCAAGCTGAGATCCAGTGGTGCGCCGGTAGCTGATAAACACATCTGGACCCATGTGTTTTGAGTCAGTAAAGCAGGGCCTGGTTGGGCCATGGGCAGCAGCGAGAATCTGAGCACGGTGGATTCCGTTTTCTATACAGCAGTCCTGCTGCAGCTGCTCATCTGTTATCTGGAGGAGGTTGTTCCGATCCACACCAGACTGCACCATACTGTAGGTGTACTGACGAAACCGTGGGTCTATGTCTGCCAGCCAGTCAGCTAGATTATTAGGGTCACACATGGAGTAGTTGGCATAGGTCTTCAGTACGCGGAGGTCTCTCATGAACCTAAATGAATCAAATAAAATATTACCTACATAATACTATGACATCATTGGGTACAAAGTCTGATCAAACTAAATTGGAAAACACTTTTTGGATTTTAGGAGTCATACTGATTGGCATGGTCCAGTCCTAACAGTTTTATGTGATTAGCATCTTCTGAATCAAATTTTTTTTATTTTTCATTTCTTTGCCATCTACATGATTGCTACATTGCACAAAACAGAAGCGATATTTAGTTTACATTGACCAAAACACTAAAAAAAGTTACAAATATAAAAAATAAATACAAATATTCATCACACAATTTCGGCAATGACAACTTTCATGTTGCCAAAGGAAAGACAGTAATTTGCTCTGGAATTTTACAGTGTGAGAAAAACACGGACATGGCAAATCCAGACTAGATTAAAATTTCAAAATACGACTGTAAAGCCGAAATTTTTCTTACTCTCAGCTGTAAAACTAATCCTGTCTGAATAGGGCTTTTTTAATTAGTATGACTGATGTGTGGTTGCACACTGGTCTGATTTTATAGGGACATCGACTCGACATGTTCACACCTCTACTGGTGTTATTGATAGCGCTACAATACTCCACCATTTGCTGACATGATATTATTAAAGTATCAGCAGTAGAAGTATCAGCAGTAGAACGGCTGTGTGACTATATTCCACTAATTTATTGATTTCTGTCAATATATCACTCTGCACATTAATTTAACCATCAGTGTAATTAACTAAAAAAATCAAGGAAAAGTTCATATTTCCATTATAGTCTTGCCTATGATGTGTTTTTGAATAAGCAACCATTTTAAAAGATAGACAAGATATGAACTTGACAGGCAAGATCTTTTACCCCAATCACAAAGCCAGGTTTTAGGACTAACCTTTTGCGGGTGATCCCAGAGGTCATAGCAAGGTCCTTTATCAGGTTTTCGTCAGTGATGTTAAGGAGCAAGTCTCCATCCACCTGCAGCTCCTGACCCAAACACATACAACATATGCATTTAGAAATAGCATTACTGTTGAAACAGCACTGTTTTACTGCTAGAACTTTAGAACACACTAAAGCTGCTGCTAACAAACCTGGAATCGATCACTAAAGGCACTAAAGCCAATCTGCTGCAGCCATGTTTGTACCTCCACTGTTTTCCAATTAGGAACCGAGGAGAGAATGTGGCGTGGAACATCTTCACCCATCATTTTCAGGGCTTGTTTGGCCAGAGAGAGCGTGGTGGCGTTGCTGGAGTACATGACAATGCGCTTCAAGCTCTGAACGGCCCCAATCTCTTGAAATATCTGAGAGAAACACAAATAACACAATGAATAAATTGTTGGTGGTATAGTGTAAGCAAGATCTTCTTACAGTAGGAAAATCCTGGGCGGGGGGTTTTCTGTTTGCATGTTCTCCCCAGACTTGCATAGGTTTACTTCAAGTTCCTCCCACAGTTCAAAGTCATGAAGATTAGATTGACTGGTAATTCTAAATTGCCCATAGGATTAAATATGATTGTTTGTGGTTGTTCGTCTATGTGTATTCCTGCAATGGACTGGAGACCTGTCCAGGCTGTACCCCTCTTTTTAGCGCTGGGATAGGCTCCAGCAGTCCCCTGTGACCACAAGTTAGGGAATAAATGGCTATTGGAGACGAACTAATGGATGAACGAATGAATGAATAAACTAATGAATTAATGATTGAATGAACAAATCATTTCCTATTTTATGTATGTTAAATCTCGCGCCGCAGTACTTAAGCGAACTTCTAGTGTCTTACGTGCTGCCACGCCTACTTCGATCCAAGGATGTCCAGGTTAAAAACTTACTTATTTAATCAAGCCTTTTGTATCTGATTTCCCTTTATAAAGGAGCAGATCTGGGGGACTCATGGGTATTGAGTATTACAGTGATCTGGTAT
>JAOTQW010000039.1:9822762-9834127 GCA_026260075.1 Sisor rabdophorus | reverse complement strand
TGACAATTACCATTGTAAAAAGCGCTATACAAATAAAACTCAATTGAATTGAATTAAATAGATTATTTTTACTTTATTTAAGATACTTTGATTAAATTACTTTCTAAGCCAAATAGTTTTTAACAAATGCATTACATTATTTTAAAATATAATAATAATTTTTATAGAAGTTTAAGGGACCACACGGTGGCATAGTGAATAGCAATTCGCCTCACAGGAAAGTCCTGAGTTCAATTCCCAGGAAAAAGGTATTTCCTGCATGTTATCCCTGCACTTGCATGGGTTTACTCTGAGTTCTCCGGTGTCTTTCCACAGTCCAAAAACATGTGCATTAGCTTAATTGGTGAGCCGAAATTGCCCATAGGAGTGAATGTTAGTGCATGTATGTGAATGTACCTTTAAAGTGAACAATGTCCCGTATGCAATGCAGGGCTTAATGTTCATATTTCAATGAGCCACTTTGCCTCACCTTGGTGTTGCGCTGTCTGAACTTGATGCCACTCTCCACACAAAGATAGAAAGCAGCAATGCACTTGCCCTCAAGGCGCGTCCCATCCAGCAGGGGCAACAGGTGCTGCAGATCGGCAGCAGTCCGTCCTTGCACGCTGTCAGCGCTGTCTTGCAAGCTGCGTGCAAAGTCATCCGGGTCAAGAGAGGCGATAAATGGCTCCACAAGCTCGAGTGTGCCTGACTTCACCACTTCACTCTCAAGCTCCCTGTTAGCAGCCAGCACAGCCACAGCCAAGCAGGCATGAAAGCGGATAAGCTCATCCTCCTTGGAGAAGGCCAATGGGAAGAGCCAATCCGCCGCCTGCTTCTTGCTCATCAGCCGCTGGCAGCGGTGCCCACCATACATAGCACAGTTGGCCAGAGCCACGGCACAATGGCGCAGCACAGTGGGATCAGTACTACGACACCAGAAAAGCAACGCATCCAAGGCTCCGTCTCCAATGAGCTGGGCCGACGTCTCCTCTGTGTGCTTGAACATGTGCTCCAGGATGCCCGACACACTCCTTGCAAGCTGGGCATCTTCCTGCTCACGTGTCAGGTTCAGTATTACTCCAAGACCCATGCGTGCTACGTAGTCTCTGTAAGAACAGCCATCTCATAACAAAAAAAATATTTGAGACTCCATAGATATAAGATGCAATCATGCGACATACCTGTTCTCTGAGATCAGAATCTGCTCAAGCAGCTTAGCCGACTCGTATGTAATGTCCTCAGCTGGTGTCTGCAACAGTTGCAGCAGCGACTCCAGACCTCCATCCAGTCGTATTCTGTTGCAGATTTGCTCTGCTACTTGACGGCCAACTGCAGGCAAAACCCAGGCCTCTTCTACAAGTTGGAATATTTCAGCAATAGCCTGTCGAGTTGTCGGCACATCTCTGGCTTCTTTGGCAGATTTGAGCGTTTTCACAGCAGTCCGCAGAGCCGGGAGTGAGCTATCTAACACAGCCTGGACTTCGGCATGAAGGCCAGGTGAAACAGCCTTGGGGCCAGAGGTCATCCGACGCGGCTGAAACCGGCTGATCTGCTCGGGGACAGTGAGTCTGTCTGTACTGAACATTGGAAGGCGTCGGTAGATATTGCTAAGGCAAACAACGAGAGACAAGAGCATCTAGGAAATATTTGTCATTGCCTGGAAAAGACTGGTTTGGAAATCTGTAGCTATGCCACAGTGTAACACTCTCAGATCTAACACTAAGAATAAATAACTAAACCAGCCTCCTTGTCCTTCTCATCCAAACTGCATCACTTGATGACGTCACTGCAGGGCGAAAAACAAAACAGAAGGGAAACTCATTAAAGGCCCAGACAGTTTATACATCAACCTACCTTCAACATGACCTGACATAAGAAACAAAACTGTAATAACAGGTAATGTGGCAGGAATAAAGCATTTCACTAAAATCAATAAAACATGCAAGGTTTTCATGATGACAAAAGCTGTTTTCTGTTACCTCTCCGCCGAGCCCTAGCTCTGTGTCACGCACAAACCCCGCAACAGTTTCTTCAAATTAATTTTTTTTTAATCAAAATGTCGAGTTTCTAAGCAAAATAAAATATTCTGAAGAAAAATCAAATCAGCGCATCTTCACCGGCAACAACACCGCTTTGTTTCCTCCTCAGCAACAAAGCAGCGCAGAACAGAAATTGCAGCGTCGCCCTCTAGAGGTCGAGAGGAGCATTACAACAGAGGGCGTTTAAGCAAACAAAATCCATATCGTGTCATGTTTATAAATATAGAAATTACTTACTCAGCTCGTTTAAAACAACAAAACAAATCAAAAATGGCTATTTATTTATTGTTTTGCTTGTTTGTTTTATAAAGGTGTTTATGTATTGGAATTTGTGGGATTAATACTCGTTTCAATAGTCTGTATCATGTTCTGACACCTGGATCAATAACATTACTGATTTGCGAAACTAGCGCATGCGCGTTCATCTTAAAGGTAAGCTTACATTTGTTTTAAAACCCCAATCATATTTGTTTATATTTTATTTGCTTATATTTCCGTGAATTAAATAGGTCACATGAATGCCTTTAGCTTTTCTAAATATATAAATTTCCCCCTAATCTTGAAAACATGCTGGGCTAAACGATTTAATATCCAAAACTTAATAAATCACTATCCAAAGTGTGCAATTATTTGCAGTCACATTTTTAGCTAATATAATAAAATAGTGATTTACTGTAGTGGCTTAAATTGTTAAGGCACTGACTACCTGGGTTCAAGCACCAGGATCCTTAGGTCTCTAAGATCCTTAGACCTCTTCCTGCTCCAGGGATGATGTGATCGCTGTATGATAGCTGTCCCCTGTATAATCATGTATGTGACCTATAAAATTGGGAAAATTTCTCATGGAGGTGTTTTTAGAACAGATTTGTTCAGGTTTATTACATTTTTTATTCTGATAAAGATCATAAATCCTTTTCTGTTAATCAGAAATGTATTTTTATAACAGCAAACCCTTTTTGCATACCACTTTTACCTGCAGGGTCACAAGGAACTCAAACTAGATCACTCAGGGCACAAGGTGGAAAACACTCTGGATACAGCAAATCCAGCATAGTTGACTATCACCCACACTGACACAAACATGTGTTTGCAGTCTGATTCGTTTATTTAACGTACTTAAAGAGATAAATAAGCCTACAAACACATGTTTTGGGCTGAAAGGAGGAAACCAGGACACCCCAACAAGGACAAAACCCAGGAAAAACATACAAAGCCCACACACAAATAGAGGTGAGAATAAAACGCCAGCCCCTGCTATCTGCTAAGTCATCAAATACGGTTTTAGTTGTAAAATATACACAGATGCACAAAATATATACAGCATGTTTATTTGCTAATATATTGCATTAATTAATGGGGCATCCAGTGTCAGAAATAAATAATAAATGAATAAATAAATAAATATAATTGAACAAATGGATGAAATTACAAAACTGTTATTCACTTGAGTAAATAAAAGTCTGGAACTGTTTACACTTTGTACTAGTGTACAAGGACATTTATTATTATTATTTATTTTAATTGTCCTTATTTGTCCTGCACCCGCATACCTCATTATTTTTTAGCTCTCATTTGTTAGACCAAGCTACAAAAAAAATTTGAAATGTCAATTAGCTGAAGAATATTTTTTTAGTAAAACATCACCTCTATCTACTTTTATCAACCAATTGAATTTTTTTATATATATTGAACTGTCTTTGAAGTGTACGTCTCTGTCTATCTCTGTTTAATGATTAATTATTCTGAACTCTTTCTAAAAGGCCAAGTAAACAAGATGAGTGACGTGTGGGTGCACTGTGATCAGCAGGCCTGGTTTCCCCAGTTCTCTCAGTGTTTGTGTTACTGCCAGACATGAAGCTTAAACTGCTGTTTATACTACTGACGCTGCTGCAAATCAGCCACACCGCACAGGGTATGTTTAATTTCATGATACTGCAAGCTTTTAAATTTATATACAAGCTTTTTTTTAATCAATATTTAGGTAATCGTTTTAACTCATTATAGCTCAAGCAAGGGCCACTTACAAAGCATATAAGTCTGTAAAGATCAGAACAGTCCAATGCTAATAACAGTTTAAGGAAGAGATATGTATACGTCCATGTTATTCTGATTCTGATAGTCATCGTAATACTTTAGAACTTTTTTTTGAAAACACCACAATGACATGGAAATGAAAGTGCATTGATAACATTTTATGTATATTTAATTGTGGGTTCAGTTCCCAGCATCAAATTAGAAAAGTGTAGGGAAGTGGTGGCCTAGTGGTTAAGGTGTTGAACTGATACCAGAAAGATCGGGGCTTGATTCCCAGCACCACCAAGCCACCACTGTGGGCTCCTGAGAAAGGCCATTTATTGCTCAGTTGTACGTCACTCTGGCAAATGCTGTAAATGTAAATTAACTCTGTTGGGAGTCTGAATAAACCCTTTACCCTTTTGTTTCCTCCAGTCTGAACTGACTCAAGTGTCTAAGTGTATGTAGATGATTGGGTTGTCACTTGGGATAAATGTATTTGTGTATTTACCAATAGTACAAAAAAGGATTGATGCATAGGAGTTGTCTTTTTTTGGCTTGATATATAACCCAGTGGTTAATATGTGTGGGAAAAGTTTAAAAAAAAATTTTTAATTGTTGCAATTTGTTTAAACAGTCCCATATCCAGGGTGGCTTTCTGTGCGGAGTTTGCATGTTCTTCTCGCAACCATGTACATTAGGTTGATTGGTGATTCCCAATTGGCCATAAGATTGTGTCTGTGCTTGTTTATCTATTTGTGGCCCTGCGATGGACTAACGACCTTTCAAGGGTGTACCCCTTTGTGTGCTAGGGTAGGCTCCGGCAGACCCCTGTGACACCGAGTCAAGGGAATAAGCTGGTATAGAAGATGAATCAATGAATGAGTCCCATATCCATGTTACTTTCTGTTCTCTGTGTTAGAATCTTGCATTGAGCGATGTGATAGCGGCTTCGATTCAACCAAACAATGCCAGTGTGACTCCTTATGCAAATACTACAGAAGCTGCTGCGCTGATTATGAGTCGCTCTGTGATAATTTGAGTAAGAGACAAATTATCGACCAACCTTCCATTTCATTGTTTGTAAAACAGGTGTTTTTTTAAACTTTGGGATATAATAAAAGAATAGAAAAAGTATAATTATTGTACCTCAACAGCTCGTGGAGACACTTTTCCATCTTACCCTGAGGACGAGGAGAACAGCACTGTCAAAGCACCTACACGGCATGATGAAGACAAAAACTCAGTTACCTTGTCTCCATCTATCATCAAACACCAACATTTATTCACTACTGATCCACCAATCTCAGACCCTGATGCTGAAGTGTGCAGCGGCAGACCATTTAATTCCTTCATGCAACTTAAAAATGGTTCACTCTATGCCTTCAGGGGTAAGGCATCCAAATCACTTTATTACTTCAGTACAAAAAATTTAGTACAAACCTTATGTTGTTGGTTGTTTTTTTAAATCATCGCTGTTCAATTATAATTTGTGGATTATTACCTTGTCGAAACTTTGTTAGCGGCATGAATAAATGAATGAATGACCTTTGTTAGCAGCAGCACGGTGGCATAGTGGTTAGCATGGTCGTTTTGTTTGTTGAGTCTTTATATTTATGCTGATTTTTTTTGTGTATAAACAGGAAAGTATTTCTTTGAACTGGATGAAAGGTCAGTGTTGCCAGGTTATCCGAAACTTATTGAAGACTTTTGGGGTATAAAAGGTCCAATTGATGCAGCATTTACACGCATAAACTGCCAAGGAAAAACATACATCTTCAAGGTTCGAGCACTAAAAATTACTATTAATTTCATCTCAAATTAATTCTAATTTAGATATAACAAAAAAATCTGATTCATGAGTGTGTACTTGTCGTTTATTTTACATTTTCCAAATGTTATTGCAGACAAATTATTATGAAATTACATAAATAAACCCTCAGCAGAGATGTGGTGCAGATTTTATTCTATTAAAGTAGTAAAAGGCAAAGAAAGATTATTTACAAGTTATGGTTCCATATTTATAAGTATTTTTAAGATTAAGTACATTTAACATTTTTACGAGTTTTTGCATACTATTAAGTGTGTGAGTTAACTTCAGGTACTCTAGTTTCCTCCCACAGCCCCAAAACATGTACTTTTAGGTTGATTGGTAATTCTAAATTGCCGATAGAAGTGAGTGTGCGTGTATGTCTGTGACCTGTGATGGACTGGCGACCTGTCCAGGATGTACTCTTCCTGCTTTTCACCCTTAGAGAACTTAGAGGATAGGGTTCAGCAGACCCCCATAACCCTGAATTAGGAAACTTAGCAGGCTAGAAGATAAATAAATTAATGTATGAAATCCTGGGTAATAAAGCTCACTAGTTCAGGTGTTGGACTGCTAACTAAAGCTTTTGTGTTCAATTCCCAGCACCACCAAGTTACCACTGCTGGGCACCTAGGCAAACACCTTTAACCTCCTACTGCTGAGTTGTTAAAAAGTTATAATTGATACAAAGTTGCTTGGGATGAATGTGTCTGCAAATAAATGTATATGTAAATGTACTTTATAGGGAAGAAAATACTGGAGGTTTGATAATGGAGTCCTGGATGAAGATTTTCCAAGAGATATCTCTGTGGGATTTGAGAAAATTCCCAGTCACTTAGATGCAGCGTTTGCAATCCCTGCTCACCATCACAATAGCAAAGAAAAGGTCTATTTTTTCAAAGGTGAAAGGTTTTCTTTAAAAATTATAAATGATTATAAATCTATGTTATAATCAATTTTCAATGTTGCTTTTATCAAAAAATCGTTATTTTAAGGTGACCGTTATTATCAGTATGAGTTTAAGCACCAGCCATCTCATGAGGAGTGCAGTGAAATGTCCAGGATCTTTCCATCTGCACTTTTTAGAAGATACACAGATTTATATTATGATCGCTGGGCAGAGCACTTCAGTCAACTCTTCAGTGGATGTAGGCATCTGAAATAGATTTTTATATTATACCAGATAATTCTTATAATAGAATATCTAATCTGTTGTTTTCTTTCTACCAGTTGAAAGCCAACACAACACCAACCACTTCATTAGAACAGACTGGATTGGCATCGAATCCCCAGTGGATGCAGTGCTGGCTGGAAGACTGTATGTCTCACCTAGATATTTACTACGGCCAAGTAAAAGACGGCAGGATCAACTTGGGGGTCAGCATCGGAGTCAACAGTGGAATCAACAGCTGAACCAACAATGGAACCAAGACTGGAACCAACAGGGGGACAAACTATGGAACCAAGACTGGAACCACCAACGGGATCAGCAGCAGTGGAGCTCACAGCACAGACAGACCCGATCACCTTTCTGGGACACCATGGTTGAGAGAGGTGTAAGCATCAGACAGGAACTTAGCCAGAGGTTAAGTCAGGACAGCTGGAGAGATCAGGAAAGACATAGAAATAACTATCAGCAGAATGACAACGATTATGACTACAGATACAACCCATCTGAGGATGCAGCGTTTAATCGAATTCGCTGGAGCAGACCACTACAGAGTGTTTACTTCTTTAAAGGAGGTAATAAGTTTAAGTTCTAGTTGTAATGTGCTTGATGAAATGATGCACACATGTAAGAACAAAAGGCAGGATTTGAAGTGACATTTACAGGGGCGTAGTAGTTAACACAGAGCCTCACAGCACGAAGGTCCCAGGTTTGATTTCCGGGCAAGGGGTCTTTCTGTGCGGAGTTTGCATGTTCTCCTTGCGCTTGCACTGGTATACTTCTGTTACCATTAGGTTAAATGGTGACTCAAAATTGCTTATAGGAGTGAATGAGTGTGTGTAGTTGTTTGTCTATGTGTGTCACTGCCTCTCACCCTTTTTGTGTTGGGATAGGCTACAGTAAAGGTTCAGTAATAAGCCAAACCAAAAAGTATATCAAGCACAGTATGCTTAAATATGACAATGAAAATATAAACTGTCTGTAATTGACATCTCTCATTATTACACGCTTATTTAAAAAATCAACATTTTATGTCTTTCTCGGTTTTTGTCTTTTTGCCAACAGATCAGTACTACAGATTCAATTTACAGACCAAACGTGTTGACTTTGCTATTCCTCCGTACCCCAGACCAATAAGCAAATACTGGCTGGGCTGCAGAGACAGACCCGGAGCGGAGAAGAGATAAGTGTCTAGAAATATAAAATGGATCTAGTTTAATAGATCTTGTCAAAGAAGCTGAGATAAATACTGCCAAAATGAATATGTAATCAAGTGAGGGTATAGTTTATAGAACATCTTCAGTAAAAATAACTATATTACCGGGTTTTTAACTCGGATGTAATTCATATGATCATTTTTAAGAAAAGTGTAAAAAGGTTAAACAGTATTAATACTTAATTACTACTAATTTATTAAAAGTTTTGTAAATGTGTGGTTACGCTTCTGTGATTATTAAACTTGGCAAGGCAATTATTTGTCACACATTGTAGTTAAGTCACTTGAGGTAGATTTAAAGCAATATAGAAATATCCATGCATGTCAACTTTCACACAGCTGATTAATTCTAGTTTAAAACAGTACAATCCAGACTGAACAGCCAGACTAAGTTAACATAATCTTCATTTCGTAATCACTTTTTTTATTAGCTACTAGTAGTCCAAAAACTGCTTTAACAAATACATTCAATAAAGTTTTAAAAAGAAACAACAAATGTTCAAAATAAAAAGAGAAGGGGGAAACAAACCAGTTATCCACAGAATACTACTTCTGGAAAATTTCAAGTAGGAATTTATGATTTTAAATAACTCAAAATTAGTGGTTCTCAAACTTTTTCTGATGAGCCTCCTTTTTGAAATAAATATTTAAGACTCTTCCTTTAAAATTATTTGCTGAATAAAAAGAACAAAAATTTAGTGTGGGAAATCTTGCAGAAAAAAAATCCAACAACATAGGAAGTTACTCAAAATTAGTGCCAGCAGCTTCAAGTTTGTTTTACTATGTACAAGTATTAAAGCAACCAATTTTTCTTTGTGATGAAGAGCCTCTGAAATCAGAGATGCAGCTGTGAGATTGCCACTCAGCATTTTCAATGTCTAATGAACATGAATAAAGTGTACATATGGGTTTTGAGCAACACCAATGCACATTCATTAAGCAGAATATTGATGGAAGTGTCACACTGCACAGTGATGACAGCTAAAGAAAAAGCGAAACCTATGCGCTAACGCTACCAACCAGTGGGGTGCGACATGGATATATTTTCACCTCATATTTCGCCTCTTTTTGCCTTTTTAAATGTTTGGTTTAAATCTATAAAAATCAGCTGACTTCACACTAGCCTTTCCAGCTGCCTTTATTATACTCTTTCGGGAGTCACGCCCCAGTTTAGGAATCATTGCATTATACAATTAAGTCATATCATATTAACTTCTCCGCTTCATGAATGACAAATAAAAACATTTTCATATTTGGGTTCTTTATCCTGTATCTCATTAGTGATAATGTCTGATGAAGTAGACCCTTCGTCAGCCACTGTCTCATATATGGCTTCACTCATAGTGTCTGATTCCGGGACTGTTCTTGTGACATTCCATACCCCTGAGACCTGAGTAATGCTTTCTGGGACACTCTTGAGTATAGAGGACAAAGGTCGCTTTGGTGTGCTGTTTTCTTTCAGCGAATCTGTAGCACCTACTGTACATGGAGAGCTGAGAGAGGTGTGTTTTCTACGGCTAGGCTTCCTCATGACAACGCCTGACTGTTCTGAAACAGCTGTCTGCTCCCACAAGCTGGCCCGTGCCCCCAGTTTCCTGCGTGGGGGCTTTGTCATGCCTGCTACCTTCATTTTAGGCTGTGCAGCTTCCTCTCTCTGTCGTTGGATGCTGCCCAGCCTGCGGAGCATGGCCTGCACTGGCCCCTCAGAACTTAAGTCAGCCTTTGATGCCTTTAAAGGCTTGCCTACAGTGACATAGACAGTGTACAACTTCTCTGTGCCTTTATCCATCTCTGTTCCCTCAGACGAGGACTGTGGTTGTGTGTTCTGTCTGCTGTCTGTTACAGTTAAATGAGTCCTTGACGGGGTAGAACCGTACCTCTCGGAGTCTGCCTCAGGTAATGAGTTAATGTCTTGTTCCTCTGAGAAGGATTTTGCGTCATCACTTGTCTCCTCTGATTCTCCTTCTGTCTGCTTATGGCTTCCTTGTGCTCCCTGCAGGCTGGTGAGCATCAGAGCACCCCATGTAGTTTTGGGTTTCCGGGCAAGTTCCTGATTCGAGCCACGGCGTTCTTTCGGGCTGAACTTGGTGCCTTCTGCAAAGGACACAGAGGGCCGCTTGGATTTGGCAATGCTAGAAGTTCTCGGTATGCCGAAAGTCAAAGACATGTCCTCGCTGCTGAGTGTTGGTGGCTCAGATAAGAAATTACACTTCGAACCCATTTCCTGGAACTGGAATTCACCTCCTGCAACAGCTGGAATGTCTGTAAAACACAGAATGTACACAAAACATACAATGTTACATTTGTCACTAAATGTAACAATTAGCTCTCTTAGGTCTCTAAGTTAGTATTGTGCAAAAAGAGGTCCTGTACCCTCTCTAGGTGGAACGCAGTAAACAGCTTCTCCATCCTCGTCAGTCTCAAAGGAATCTGAGACCCAGCCTGAAGGGGGCTCGATGAAGCTGTGGTTAAAGGTCAGCTCTGGATCATGATGAGAAACTGGTGGCACAACAGGAAACATTTCAGTCACTTAAAAGCTTCACAAACAGGGCTGTAAATATAGATCCTTCTAGCCAACATAAAAAAACAACAGACAGCTTTTTTTAACATATCAACTTGGCTCCTTTAAATGTAATTAAGCAGTCTAAATTTTTAGGAAATAAGGTACAAATGTGTACTTCTTGGTTACTGTTTTAAAATATCGTACACAATTGCACATTAAAGCCACACTCTTTGAAATGTGAATTAATGCTACACACATGCGGCTTCCTCAGGTAAAACATTAACACAAAATTTAATGAAATCTACACCCCGGGTAGTACCATACTTACAAATCCAATTCATATAGAGAATTCATTTACCGAAGATTGAAGAATTTTCAGACCGAGAACAGGTGGTTTAATTAGGAACAGGTAACAAGCATGGGTATATTTGTGCTACTGCTTGTATTTAATTTAAAAATGTAAATGTTCCATTATACATGTAACAGCAAGAAGGTCCTGCGTTTGATTTAATAATTATTTAATAATAATAAATAAATATTTTAATGTTAGATAATAGGCGGCGCGGTGGCGCAGTGGTCAGCACCGTCGCCTCACAACAAGAAGGTCCTGGGTTCAAATCCCGGGCTTGGGGTC